>CM065132.1:30570871-30580871 GCA_033026305.1 Cirrhinus molitorella | reverse complement strand
GGTGGGTGGTTGGGTTAGGTGTAAAGGGGCTAAGGGCTGTGGGTCTAAGGTTAGGTGTAAGGGGCTAAGGGCTGTGGGTCTGAGGTTAGGTGTAAAGGGGCTAAGGGCTGTGGGTCTAAGGGGTGGGTGGTTGGGTTAGGTGTAAGGGGCTAAGGGCTGTGGGTCTAAGGTTAGGTGTAAGGGGCTAAGGGCTGTGGGTCTAAGGGGTGGTTGGTTCTTTGGAAGCGTTATAGGGGGTCAAATGTTGAACTTTGGCGGGGTATATCTCCCGGGCCCTGGGGCCCAGAGACTCGGGGGCAGTGTCGTTCGATAGCCCCCCCGGAGCTCTACCGGACCCCCGAATTTGGAAGCGTTTGGCAGCGAAACGGGCGAGTTATAAGGGGTCAAACTTTGCCCGTTTTCGACTTTGGGGCTCCGTACCTCCGGCCCCCGAGGGCCAATCGAGCCCGGGGTGGGGGCGCCGGGCGTCTCCCGAGGAGGGCTATCGAGCTGCGTCGTTATCTCATTTTCCTTCCTGGGTCGTACTACCAGACCCCTCGAGGCACCTTCCCGAGCCGGGAAACGAGCTCCTTCGTCGGCTGCCGAGCGCAGGGCAGACGGGGTGGATGAACCCGGGTCTTTCGGAGCTTTCGGCTTCTAACTCGGCCGTCCCAGGGCCGAATCGCCTCAAACTCGGGACCTAGGTAGGGGAGGACGGGCCCTACCGAACGAGACCGGCCCCTAGCCTCTGGGCCCCCGGGGCCCGGAGTTATTCGCGGTCAAAGGTGAAATATTTGGCGGGGTATATCTCCCGGGCCCTGGGGCCCAGAGACTCGGGGTTGGTGTCGTTCGATAGGCCCCCCGGAGGTCTACCACCGACCCTAATTTGGAAGAGTTTGGCCTCAAAACGGCCGAGTTATAGCGGGTCAAACTTTGGCCGTTTTCGACTTTGGGGCTCCGTATCTCCGGCCCCCGAGGGCCAATCGAGCCCGGGGTGGGGGCGCCGGGCATCTCCCGAGGAGGGCTATCGAGCTGCGTCGTTACCTCATTTTCCTTCCTGGGTCGTACTACCAGACCCCTCGAGGCACCTTCCCGAGCCGGGAAACGAGCTCCTCCGTCGGCTGCCGAGCGCAGGGCAGACGGGGTGGATGAACCCGGGTCTGACGGAGCTTTCGGCTTCTAACTCGGCCGTCCCCGGGCCGAATCGCCTCAAACTCGGGACCTAGGTAGGGGAGGACGGGCCCTACCGAACGAGACCGGCCCCTAGCCTCTGGGCCCCCGGGGCCCGGAGCTATTCGCGGTCAAAGGTGGAACTTTGGCGGGGTATAGCTCCCGGGCCCTGGGGCCCAGAGACTCGGGGGCGGTGCCGTTCGATAGCCCCCCCCTCGGCTCTACCAACGACCCGAAGTTGGAAGCGTTTGGCCGCCAAACGGCCGAGTTATAACGGGTCAAAGTTTGAAATTTGGCGGGGTATATCTCCCGGGCCCTGGGGCCCAGAGACTCGGGGGCGGTGCCGTTCGATAGCCCCCACGGAGCTCTACCGACGACCCGAATTTGGAAGAGTTTGGCCGCCAAACGGCCGAGTTATAACGGGTCAAAGTTTGAAATTTGGCGGGGTATATCTCCCGGGCCCTGGGTCCCAGAGACTCGGGGGCGGCGTCGTTCGACAGCCCCCCCGGAGCTCTACCGACGACCCGAATTTGGAAGCGTTCGGCCGCGAAACGGCCGAGTTATAGCGGGTCAAACTTTGGCCGTTTTCGACTTTGGGGCTCCGTACCGCCGGCCCCCGAGGGCCAATCGAGCCCGGGGTGGGGGCGCCGGGCGTCTCCCGAGGAGGGCTATCGAGCTGCGTCGTTACCTCATTTTCCTTCCTGGGTCGTACTACCAGACCCCTCGAGGCACCTTCCCGAGCCGGGGAACGAGCTCCTCCGTCGGCGGCCGAGCGCAGGGCAGAGGGGGTGGATGAACCTGGGTCTGACGGAGTTTTCGGCTTATAACTCGGCCGTCCCCCGGGCGATTCGCCTCAAACTCGGGACGTAGGTAGGGGAGGAAGGGCCCTACCGAACGAGACCGGCCGCGAGGCTCTGGGCCCCCGGGGCCCGGCGCTATTCGCGGTCAAAGGTGGAACTTTGGCGGGGTATATCTCCCGGGCCCTGGGGCCCAGAGACTCGGGGGCGGCGTCGTTCGATAGCCCCCTCGGAGCTCTACCGACGACCCGAATTTGGAAGCGTTCGGCCGCCAAACGGCCGAGTTATAACGGGTCAAAGTTTGAACTTTGGCGGGGTATATCTCCCGGGCCCTGGGGCCCAGAGACTCGGGGGCGGCGTCGTTCGATAGCCCCCTCGGAGCTCTACCGACGACCCGAATTTGGAAGCGTTCGGCCGCCAAACGGCCGAGTTATAACGGGGCAAAGTTGCTCATTTTTGCCCGAAAAAGTCCCACCTCGAGCGGCCGAGGCGGTCGGGAGCGGGGGGTTGGATGTTCGACCTAAGAAGTGGAATCTCTGACTTGGAAAAATTCTCCTCTCTTTTTAGCTGCCAAAACCTAAGTCGCTTAAGGCTTTCTTGGGCCATACTTCCATCCTCCCGGGGGTACCCCGAGCCGGTCGGTCAGGCCGGGGAGGGCGCCTCTTCCCGGGCAAGAGGCGGACGGGCCGAGGGCCCCCCGGGGAAACGGAGCCTGGAGGAGACGCTTTCGCCCACCGTTTTGACTATGAAGAGAGGGGTTTTCGAGGCCGCACCGGAGGCACCCGGGGCGGGCTAGGGAATCGGCCTTGCGCCCCTCCTTCCCGATGGAGGAAACCAAGCCTCCAGGGGCTTTTTGAGCGTACCTAAGCCCACGAGGGGGGCGCCCTGGTGGGTGTGGAAGTAGGCCCGGCCCCCCTACTTCCCGTTGGATGGAACCGAGGCTCCAGGGGCTTTTTGAGCGTACCTAAGCCCACGAGGGGGGCGCCCTGGTGGGTGTGGAAGTAGGCCCGGCCCCCCTACTTCCTGTTGGATGGAACCGAGGCTCCAGGGGCTTTTTGAGCGTACCTAAGCCCACGAGGGGGGCGCCCTGGTGGGTGTGGAAGTAGGCCCGGCCCCCCTACTTCCTGTTGGATGGAACCGAGGCCCAGGGGGCTTTTTGAGCGTACCTAAGCCCACGAGGGGGGAGCCCTGGTGGGTGTGGAAGTAGGCCCGGGCCCCCTACTTCCTGTTGGATGGAACCAAGGCCCAGGGGGCTTTTTGAGCGTACCTAAGCCCACGAGGGGGGCGCCCTGGTGGGTGTGGAAGTAGGCCCGGCCCCCCTACTTCCTGTTGGATGGAACCGAGGCTCCAGGGGCTTTTTGAGCGTACCTAAGCCCACGAGGGGGGCGCCCTGGTGGGTGTGGAAGTAGGCCCGGGCCCCCTACTTCCTGTTGGATGGAACCAAGGCCCAGGGGGCTTTTTGAGCGTACCTAAGCCCACGAGGGGGGCGCCCTGGTGGGTGTGGAAGTAGGCCCGGCCCCCCTACTTCCCGTTGGATGGAACCGAGGCTCCAGGGGCTTTTTGAGCGTACCTAAGCCCACGAGGGGGGCGCCCTGGTGGGTGTGGAAGTAGGCCCGGGCCCCCTACTTCCTGTTGGATGGAACCAAGGCCCAGGGGGCTTTTTGAGCGTACCTAAGCCCACGAGGGGGGCGCCCTGGTGGGTGTGGAAGTAGGCCCGGCCCCCCTACTTCCTGTTGGATGGAACCGAGGCTCCAGGGGCTTTTTGAGCGTACCTAAGCCCACGAGGGGGGCGCCCCGGTGGGTGTGGAAGCAGGCCCGGCCCCCCTACTTCCTGTTGGATGGAACCGAGGCCCAGGGGGCTTTTTGAGCGTACCTAAGCCCACGAGGGGGGAGCCCTGGTGGGTGTGGAAGTAGGCCCGGGCCCCCTACTTCCTGTTGGATGGAACCAAGGCCCAGGGGGCTTTTTGAGCGTACCTAAGCCCACGAGGGGGGCGCCCTGGTGGGTGTGGAAGTAGGCCCGGCCCCCCTACTTCCTGTTGGATGGAACCAAGGCTCCAGGGGCTTTTTGAGCGTACCTAAGCCCACGAGGGGGGCGCCCTGGTGGGTGTGGAAGTAGGCCCGGGCCCCCTACTTCCTGTTGGATGGAACCAAGGCCCAGGGGGCTTTCTGAGCGTACCTAAGCCCACGAGGGGGGCGCCCTGGCGGGTAAGGGAGTGGGCCTGGCACCCCTGCTCCGGTCCTGTGGAACCAAGTCCTCCGAGGCTCCCAGGGGCTTTTCGAGCGTACCTAAGCCCGCCCGGGCGGAGATTCCCTTCGGGTCCTGGGGGTCTCCCTCAGAGGCCGTGTGGCCGACTCCCCTCACCCTCCTCGGGCAGGCCGAGCGGGTCAGAGACCCTGGATGAATTTGGGCCTGAAAAATGCACTAAGTGTAAAGGGCCTTCTTGGGCCATACCTCCATCCTCCAGGGGGTACCTCGGGCAGGTCGGTCAAGCCCGAGAGGGAGCCTCTTCCCCGGACGGGGCGGGGGAGAGAGCCCCCTGCGGCGGAAGCGGCCGCCTAAGCGCCGGACCTCCTACGGGCCGTCGTGCCTTTGGCGAGAGGGCAAATCAGAACGACAGCAGGCCATGCCTGCACGCTTACTTTGCCCAGAAAGAGAGCCCCGAGGCGGGCGTGAAACAGAGCCAAAGTGCCCTTGTACCCGAAAGATGGTGGTCAAGCCCCCAGGGGCCCTGTCCTGCTCGCCTTTGCCCAGAAAGAGAGCCCCGAGGCGGGCATGAAACAGAGCCGAAAGAGGGTCTGGAGGTGGGGGGTCTCCCTCAGAGGCCGTGTGGCCGACTCCCCTCACCCTCCTCGGGCAGGCCGAGCGGGTCAGGGACCCTGGATGAAGGTTGGTCTGGAAAAATGCACTAAGTGTAAAGGGCCTTCTTGGGCCATACCTCCATCCTCCAGGGGGTACCTCGGGCAGGTCGGTCAAGCCCGAGAGGGAGCCTCTTCCCCGGACGGGGCGGGGGAGAGAGCCCCCTGCGGCGGAAGCGGCCGCCTAAGCGCCGGACCTCCTACGGGCCGTCGTGCCTTTGGCGAGAGGGCAAATCAGAACGACAGCAGGCCATGCCTGCACGCTTACTTTGCCCAGAAAGAGAGCCCCGAGGCGGGCGTGAAACAGAGCCAAAGTGCCCTTGTACCCGAAAGATGGTGGTCAAGCCCCCAGGGGCCCTGTCCTGCTCGCCTTTGCCCAGAAAGAGAGCCCCGAGGCGGGCATGAAACAGAGCCGAAAGAGGGTCTGGAGGTGGGGGGTCTCCCTCAGAGGCCGTGTGGCCGACTCCCCTCACCCTCCTCGGGCAGGCCGAGCGGGTCAGGGACCCTGGATGAAGGTTGGTCTGGAAAAATGCACTAAGTGTAAAGGGCCTTCTTGGGCCATACCTCCATCCTCCAGGGGGTACCTCGGGCAGGTCGGTCAAGCCCGAGAGGGAGCCTCTTCCCCGGACGGGGCGGGGGAGAGAGCCCCCTGCGGCGGAAGCGGCCGCCTAAGCGCCGGACCTCCTACGGGCCGTCGTGCCTTTGGCGAGAGGGCAAATCAGAACGACAGCAGGCCATGCCTGCACGCTTACTTTGCCCAGAAAGAGAGCCCCGAGGCGGGCGTGAAACAGGGCCAAAGTGCCCTTGTACCCGAAAGATGGTGGTCAAGCCCCCAGGGGCCCTGTCCTGCTCGCCTTTGCCCAGAAAGAGAGCCCCGAGGCGGGCATGAAACAGAGCCGAAAGAGGGTCTGGAGGTGGGGGGTCTCCCTCAGAGGCCGTGTGGCCGACTCCCCTCACCCTCCTCGGGCAGGCCGAGCGGGTCAGGGACCCTGGATGAAGGTTGGTCTGGAAAAATGCACTAAGTCTAAAGGGCCTTCTTGGGCCATACCTCCATCCTTCAGGGGGTACCTCGGGCAGGTCGGTCAAGCCCGAGAGGGAGCCTCTTCCCCGGACAGGGCGGGGGGGAGAGCCCCCTGCGGCGGAAGCGGCCGCCTAAGCGCCGGACCTCCTACGGGCCGTCGTGCCTTTGGCGAGAGGGCAAATCAGAACGACAGCAGGCCATGCCTGCACGCTTACTTTGCCCAGAAAGAGAGCCCCGAGGCGGGCGTGAAACAGAGCCAAAGTGCCCTTGAACCCGAAAGATGGTGGTCAAGCCCCCAGGGGCCCCGTTGTACGTGCCTTGTCCCAGCACGAGAGCCCCAAGGCGGGCAGGCCGAGCGGGTCAGGGACCCTGGATGAAGGTTGGTCTGGAAAAATGCACTAAGTCTAAAGGGCCTTCTCGGGCCATACCTCCATCCTTCAGGGGGTACCTCGGGCAGGTCGGTCAAGCCCGAGAGGGAGCCTCTTCCCCGGACGGGGCGGGGGGGAGAGCCCTCTACGGCGGAAGCGGTCGCCTGAGAGAGGGACCTCCTACGGGCCGTCGTGCCTTTGGCGAGAGGGCAAATCAGAACGACAACAGGCCATGCCTGCACGCTTACTTTGCCCAGAAAGAGATCCCCGAGGCGGGCGTGAAACAGAGCCAAAGTGCCCTTGTACCCGAAAGATGGTGGTCAAGCCCCCAGGGGCCCTGTCCTGCTCGCCTTTGCCCAGAAAGAGAGGCCCAAGGCGGGCATGAAACAGAGCCAAAGAGGGTCTGGAGGTGGGGGGGTCTCCCTCAGAGGCCGTGTGGCCGACTCCCCTCACCCTCCTCGGGCAGGCCGAGCGGGTCAGAGACCCTGGATGAATGTTGGTCTGGGAAAATGCACTAAGTCTAAAGGGCCTTCTTGGGCCATACCTCCATCCTTCAAGGGGGTACCTCGGGCAGGTCGGTCAAGCCCGAGAGGGAGCCTCTTCCCCGGACGGGGCGGGGGAGAGAGCCCCCTGCGGCGGAAGCGGCCGCCTAAGCGCCGGACCTCCTACGGGCCGTCGTGCCTTTGGCGAGAGGGCAAATCAGAACGACAACAGGCCATGCCTGCGCGCTTACTTTGCCCAGAAAGAGAGCCCCGAGGCGGGCATGAAACAGAGCCAAAGTGCCCTTGTACCCGAAAGATGGTGGTCAAGCCCCCAGGGGCCCCGTTGTACGTGCCTTGTCCCAGCACGAGAGCCCCAAGGCGGGCAGGCCGAGCGGGTCAGAGACCCCGGATGAAGGTTGGTCTGGAAAAATGCACTAAGTCTAAAGGGCCTTCTCGGGCCATACCTCCATCCTTCAGGGGGTACCTCGGGCAGGTCGGTCAAGCCCGAGAGGGAGCCTCTTCCCCGGACAGGGCGGGGGGGAGAGCCCTCTACGGCGGAAGCGGTCGCCTGAGAGAGGGACCTCCTACGGGCCGTCGTGCCTTTGGCGAGAGGGCAAATCGGAACGACAACAGGCCATGCCTGCACGCTTACTTTGACCCAGAAAGAGAGCCCCGAGGTGGGCATGAAACCAGAACGAAAGTGCCTCATGCCACCAAAGATGGTGGTCGAAAGCTCCCAGGGGCCCCGTTGTACGTGCCTTGTCCCAGCACGAGAGCCCCGAGGCGGGCAGGGCCGAGCGGGTCAGAGACCCCGGATGAACGTTGGTCTGGAAAAATGCACTAAGTCTAAAGGGCCTTCTCGGGCCATACCTCCATCCCTTCAGGGGGTACCTCGGGCAGGTCGGTCAAGCCCGAGAGGGAGCCTCTTCCCCGGACGGGGCGGGGGGGAGAGCCCCCTACGGCGGAAGCGGTCGCCTGAGAGAGGGTCCTCCTACGGGCCGCCGTGCCTTTGGCGAGAGGGCAAATCGGAACGAAAGACGTGGTGCGCGAAGGAACCCCTGACCGATCGGAAAGCATCGCACGCCCAGAGTCGGGTCCCCCGCCCGGCCCCCTCGGCGGCCGCCTTGGGCGCGGTGCACCCGGCTCGCTTCGCGTGCCGCCTCGGCCCGAAGGTTCGTGGGAGGCATAGACGCCCGGTCTAACGCAGCGGCCCGGCACGTTCCGAAACAGAACGGACGTGCCGTATACCACAAAGACGGTTGTCTAGCCCCGAGGGGCCCTGACGTACGTGCCTCGTCCCAGCACGTGAGCCCCAAGGCGGGCAGGCCTCTCAGGCCAGAGACCCTGGAGGAATCGGGGTCTGAAAAACGCACTAAGTCCAGAGGTGCTTCTGGGGCGGTACATCCAGCCTCCCGGCGGTGTCCCCGGGCAGGCCGAGCGGGGAGCCTCTCTCCCGGACAGGGCGGGGGAGAGAGCCCCCGCGGCGGAAGCGGTCGCCTCGGCGCCGGACCTCCCACGGGCCGTCGTGCCTTTGGCGAGAGGGAAAATCGGAACGAAAGACGTGGTGCGCGAAGGAACCCCTGACCGATCGGAAAGCATCGCACGCCAGAGTCGGGTCCCTGCCCGGCCGCCTCGGCGGCCGCCGTGGGCGTGGTGCACCCGGCTCGCTTTTTGCGTGCGGGAGACGGCCAACTCGGCCCAAAGGTTCGTGGGAGGCATAGACGCCCGGTCTAACGCAGCGGTCCGGAACGGCACGGGGGCCCGAGGGCGCGCGCGGATACGAGGGGGGCACGGTGCCCGCCACCCCCCCGGCGCTCGCTTGCGCCTCCGCCCGTCCGTGGCAGCCCCCGCGACCGAGAAACACCCCTGCCTCGTTACGAGGGCCGGTCGCCCTAACCCCCGTCCGAGCGGGAAGGGAGGCGCGGGTACGGCCTCCGGCAGAGCGCCCCCGCGGGCGGCCCCCCGGTGGATCCTGGTCTCCCGCCCGTCCCGGGGGGAGGGAGGCCCCTGGGGAACCGCCGAGCGCCACCCGCCCGCGGGACGCGCAGCGCGGCTGCCGGAGGGAACTCTGATCCCGCGCGTCTCCCCGCCCGCCGGACAGCGCCTTTCCCTCTCCGTGCGGCCCGTGGGGGGGAAGAAGAAGAAGAAGAGGGCTCTCGGCCGCCGCCTTCCCTCTCTCTCTTCCCCGCCGGGGCCGCCGAACGAGGACGTGGCGCTACCTGGTTGATCCTGCCAGTAACATATGCTTGTCTCAAAGATTAAGCCATGCAAGTCTAAGTGCAAACGGTGTTAACAGTGAAACTGCGAATGGCTCATTAAATCAGTTATGGTCCCTTTGATCGCACCATCCAAAGTACTTGGATACCTGTGGCAATTCCAGAGCTAATACATGCAAACGGGCGCCGACCCGCCCGGGGGTACGGGGCGAGGGTCCCGCTCCCGGGGGGGGACGCGTGCATTTATCAGATCCAAAACCCGCCCGGGGGGTCCGCCCCCCGGCCGAACCTTGGTGACTCTGGATAACCTCGGGCCGATCGCGCGCCCTCCGCGGCGGCGACGATCCTTTCGAATGTCTGCCCTATCAAACTTTCGATGGTACCCACCGCGCCTACCATGGTGACCACGGGTGACGGGGAATCAGGGTTCGATTCCGGAGAGGGAGCCTGAGAAACGGCTACCACATCCAAGGAAGGCAGCAGGCGCGCAAATTACCCACTTCCAAAGCGGAGAGGTAGTGACGAAAAATAACGATACAGGTCTCTTTCGAGGCCCTGTAATCGGGTTGAGCGTATCCTAAACCCTTGGGCGAGGACCCATTGGAGGGCAAGTCTGGTGCCAGCAGCCGCGGTAATTCCAGCTCCAATAGCGTATACCAATGTTGCTGCAGTTAAAAAGCTCGTAGTTGGACCTCGGGCGCGGGCTGGCGGAGCGTCGAGAGGCGAACCACCGCCTGCCCCGCGCCCTGTCTCGCGGCGTCCCCCGGATGCCCTTGACTGGGTGTTTCCGCGGGGGGCACGCGCACGTTTACTTTGAAAAAATTAGAGTGTTCAAAGCAGGCCGCCCGTCGCCTCTGAATACCGCAGCTAGGAATAATGGAATAGGACTCCGGTTCTATTTTCGTGGGTTTACCGAACCCGGGGCCATGATTAAAAGGGACGGCCGGGGGCATCCGTACTGCGCCGCGAGAGGTGAAATTCTTGGACCGGCGCAAGACGACCGAGAGCGAAAGCATTTGCCAAGAATGTTTTCATTAATCAAGAACGAAAGTCGGAGGTTCGAAGACGATCAGATACCGTCGTAGTTCCGACCGTTAACCATGCCGACCCA
>CM065132.1:30553371-30563371 GCA_033026305.1 Cirrhinus molitorella | reverse complement strand
GGGTGGTTGGGTGGTTGGGTTAGGTGTAAGGGGCTAAGGGCTGTGGGTCTAAGGGGTGGGTGGTTGGGTTAGGTGTAAGGGGCTAAGGGCTGTGGGTCTAAGGTTAGGTGTAAGGGGCTAAGGGCTGTGGGTCTAAGGTTAGGTGTAAGGGGCTAAGGGCTGTGGGTCTGAGGTTAGGTGTAAAGGGGCTAAGGGCTGTGGGTCTAAGGGGTGGGTGGGTGGGTGGTTGGGTTAGGTGTAAGGGGCTAAGGGCTGTGGGTCTAAGGGGTAAGGTTAGGTGTAAGGGGCTAAGGGCTGTGGGTCTAAGGTTAGGTGTAAGGGGCTAAGGGCTGTGGGTCTAAGGTTAGGTGTAAGGGGCTAAGGGCTGTGGGTCTAAGGGGTGGTTGGTTCTACCACCGACCCGAATTTGGAAGCGTTATAGGGGGTCAAATGTTGAACTTTGGCGGGGTATATCTCCCGGGCCCTGGGGCCCAGAGACTCGGGGGCAGTGTCGTCCGATAGCCCCCCCGGAGCTCTACCGGACCCCCGAATTTGGAAGCGTTTGGCCGCGAAACGGGCGAGTTATAACGGGTCAAACTTTGCCCGCTTTCGACTTTGGGGCTCCGTACCTCCGGCCCCCGAGGGCCAATCGAGCCCGGGGTGGGGGCGCCGGGCGTCTCCCGAGGAGGGCTATCGAGCTGCGTCGTTGTCTCATTTTCCTTCCTGGGTCGTACTACCAGACCCCTCGAGGCACCTTCCCGAGCCGGGAAACGAGCTCCTTCGTCGGCTGCCGAGCGCAGGGCAGACGGGGTGGATGAACCTGGGTCTTTCGGAGCTTTCGGTTTCTAACTCGGCCGTCCCCGGGCCGAATCGCCTCAAACTCGGGACCTAGGTAGGGGAGGACGGGCCCTACCGAACGAGACCGGCCCCTAGCCTCTGGGCCCCCGGGGCCCGGAGTTATTCGCGGTCAAATGTGAAAATTTGGCGGGGTATAT
Source organism: Cirrhinus molitorella (assembly GCA_033026305.1). Taxonomy (NCBI): domain Eukaryota; kingdom Metazoa; phylum Chordata; class Actinopteri; order Cypriniformes; family Cyprinidae; genus Cirrhinus; species Cirrhinus molitorella. The sequence continues at coordinate 30,562,397 of CM065132.1, read as the reverse complement.
CTCCCGGGCCCTGGGGCCCAGAGACTCGGGGTTGGTGTCGTTTGATAGGCCCCCCGGAGGTCTACCAACGACCCTAATTTGGAAGAGTTTGGCCTCAAAACGGCCGAGTTATAGCGGGTCAAACTTTGGCCGTTTTCGACTTTGGGGCTCCGTATCTCCGGCCCCCGAGGGCCAATCGAGCCCGGGGTGGGGGCGCCGGGCATCTCCCGAGGAGGGCTATCGAGCTGCGTCGTTACCTCATTTTCCTTCCTGGGTCGTACTACCAGACCCCTCGAGGCACCTTCCCGAGCCGGGGAACGAGCTCCTCCGTCGGCTGCCGAGCGCAGGGCAGACGGGGTGGATGAACCCGGGTCTGACGGAGCTTTCGGCTTCTAACTCGGCCGTCCCCGGGCCGAATCGCCTCAAACTCGGGACCTAGGTAGGGGAGGACGGGCCCTACCGAACGAGACCGGCCCCTAGCCTCTGGGCCCCCGGGGCCCGGAGCTATTCGCGGTCAAAGGTGGAACTTTGGCGGGGTATATCTCCCGGGCCCTGGGGCCCAGAGACTCGGGGGCGGTGCCGTTCGATAGCCCCCAGGGAGCTCTACCGACGACCCGAATTTGGAAGAGTTTGGCCGCCAAACGGCCGAGTTATAACGGGGCAAAGTTTGAAATTTGGCGGGGTATATCTCCCGGGCCCTGGGTCCCAGAGACTCGGGGGCGGCGTCGTTCGACAGCCCCCCCGGAGCTCTACCGACGACCCGAATTTGGAAGCGTTCGGCCGCGAAACGGCCGAGTTATAGCGGGTCAAACTTTGGCCGTTTTCGACTTTGGGGCTCCGTACCGCCGGCCCCCGAGGGCCAATCGAGCCCGGGGTGGGGGCGCCGGGCGTCTCCCGAGGAGGGCTATCGAGCTGCGTCGTTACCTCATTTTCCTTCCTGGGTCGTACTACCAGACCCCTCGAGGCACCTTCCCGAGCCGGGGAACGAGCTCCTCCGTCGGCGGCCGAGCGCAGGGCAGAGGGGGTGGATGAACCTGGGTCTGACGGAGTTTTCGGCTTATAACTCGGCCGTCCCCCGGGCGATTCGCCTCAAACTCGGGACGTAGGTAGGGGAGGAAGGGCCCTACCGAACGAGACCGGCCGCGAGGCTCTGGGCCCCCGGGGCCCGGCGCTATTCGCGGTCAAAGGTGGAACTTTGGCGGGGTATATCTCCCGGGCCCTGGGGCCCAGAGACTCGGGGGCGGCGTCGTTCGATAGCCCCCTCGGAGCTCTACCGACGACCCGAATTTGGAAGCGTTCGGCCGCCAAACGGCCGAGTTATAACGGGTCAAAGTTTGAACTTTGGCGGGGTATATCTCCCGGGCCCTGGGGCCCAGAGACTCGGGGGCGGCGTCGTTCGATAGCCCCCTCGGAGCTCTACCGACGACCCGAATTTGGAAGCGTTCGGCCGCCAAACGGCCGAGTTATAACGGGTCAAAGTTTGAACTTTGGCGGGGTATATCTCCCGGGCCCTGGGGCCCAGAGACTCGGGGGCGGCGTCGTTCGATAGCCCCCTCGGAGCTCTACCGACGACCCGAATTTGGAAGCGTTCGGCCGCCAAACGGCCGAGTTATAACGGGGCAAAGTTGCTCATTTTTGCCCGAAAAAGTCCCACCTCGAGCGGCCGAGGCGGTCGGGAGCGGGGGGTTGGATGTTCGACCTAAGAAGTGGAATCTCTGACTTGGAAAAATTCTCCTCTCTTTTTAGCTGCCAAAACCTAAGTCGCTTAAGGCTTTCTTGGGCCATACTTCCATCCTCCCGGGGGTACCCCGAGCCGGTCGGTCAGGCCGGGGAGGGCGCCTCTTCCCGGGCAAGAGGCGGACGGGCCGAGGGCCCCCCGGGGAAACGGAGCCTGGAGGAGACGCTTTCGCCCACCGTTTTGACTATGAAGAGAGGGGTTTTCGAGGCCGCACCGGAGGCACCCGGGGCGGGCTAGGGAATCGGCCTTGCGCCCCTCCTTCCCGATGGATGAAACCAAGCCTCCAGGGGCTTTTTGAGCGTACCTAAGCCCACGAGGGGGGCGCCCTGGTGGGTGTGGAAGTAGGCCCGGCCCCCCTACTTCCTGCTGGATGGAACCGAGGCTCCAGGGGCTTTTTGAGCGTACCTAAGCCCACGAGGGGGGCGCCCTGGTGGGTGTGGAAGTAGGCCCGGCCCCCCTACTTCCTGCTGGATGGAACCGAGGCTCCAGGGGCTTTTTGAGCGTACCTAAGCCCACGAGGGGGGCGCCCTGGTGGGTGTGGAAGTAGGCCCGGCCCCCCTACTTCCTGTTGGATGGAACCGAGGCTCCAGGGGCTTTTTGAGCGTACCTAAGCCCACGAGGGGGGCGCCCTGGTGGGTGTGGAAGTAGGCCCGGCCCCCCTACTTCCTGTTGGATGGAACCGAGGCCCAGGGGGCTTTTTGAGCGTACCTAAGCCCACGAGGGGGGAGCCCTGGTGGGTGTGGAAGTAGGCCCGGGCCCCCTACTTCCTGTTGGATGGAACCAAGGCCCAGGGGGCTTTTTGAGCGTACCTAAGCCCACGAGGGGGGCGCCCTGGTGGGTGTGGAAGTAGGCCCGGCCCCCCTACTTCCTGTTGGATGGAACCGAGGCTCCAGGGGCTTTTTGAGCGTACCTAAGCCCACGAGGGGGGCGCCCTGGTGGGTGTGGAAGTAGGCCCGGGCCCCCTACTTCCTGTTGGATGGAACCGAGGCCCAGGGGGCTTTTTGAGCGTACCTAAGCCCACGAGGGGGGCGCCCTGGTGGGTGTGGAAGTAGGCCCGGCCCCCCTACTTCCTGTTGGATGGAACCGAGGCTCCAGGGGCTTTTTGAGCGTACCTAAGCCCACGAGGGGGGAGCCCCGGTGGGTGTGGAAGCAGGCCCGGCCCCCCTACTTCCTGTTGGATGGAACCAAGGCTCCAGGGGCTTTTTGAGCGTACCTAAGCCCACGAGGGGGGCGCCCTGGTGGGTGTGGAAGTAGGCCCGGGCCCCCTACTTCCTGTTGGATGGAACCAAGGCCCAGGGGGCTTTTTGAGCGTACCTAAGCCCACGAGGGGGGCGCCCTGGTGGGTGTGGAAGTAGGCCCGGCCCCCCTACTTCCTGTTGGATGGAACCAAGGCTCCAGGGGCTTTTTGAGCGTACCTAAGCCCACGAGGGGGGCGCCCCGGTGGGTGTGGAAGCAGGCCCGGCCCCCCTACTTCCTGTTGGATGGAACCAAGGCTCCAGGGGCTTTTTGAGCGTACCTAAGCCCACGAGGGGGGCGCCCTGGTGGGTGTGGAAGTAGGCCCGGGCCCCCTACTTCCTGTTGGATGGAACCAAGGCCCAGGGGGCTTTTTGAGCGTACCTAAGCCCACGAGGGGGGCGCCCTGGCGGGTAAGGGAGTGGGCCTGGCACCCCTGCTCCGGTCCTGTGGAACCAAGTGCTCCGAGGCTCCCAGGGGCTTTTCGAGCGTACCTAAGCCCGCCCGGGCGGAGATTCCCTTTGGGTCCTGGGGGTCTCCCTCAGAGGCCGTGTGGCCGACTCCCCTCACCCTCCTCGGGCAGGCCGAGCGGGTCAGAGACCCTGGATGAATTTGGGCCTGAAAAATGCACTAAGTGTAAAGGGCCTTCTTGGGCCATACCTCCATCCTCCAGGGGGTACCTCGGGCAGGTCGGTCAAGCCCGAGAGGGAGCCTCTTCCCCGGACGGGGCGGGGGAGAGAGCCCCCTGCGGCGGAAGCGGCCGCCTAAGCGCCGGACCTCCTACGGGCCGTCGTGCCTTTGGCGAGAGGGCAAATCAGAACGACAGCAGGCCATGCCTGCACGCTTACTTTGCCCAGAAAGAGAGCCCCGAGGCGGGCGTGAAACAGGGCCAAAGTGCCCTTGTACCCGAAAGATGGTGGTCAAGCCCCCAGGGGCCCTGTCCTGCTCGCCTTTGCCCAGAAAGAGAGCCCCGAGGCGGGCATGAAACAGAGCCGAAAGAGGGTCTGGAGGTGGGGGGTCTCCCTCAGAGGCCGTGTGGCCGACTCCCCTCACCCTCCTCGGGCAGGCCGAGCGGGTCAGGGACCCTGGATGAAGGTTGGTCTGGAAAAATGCACTAAGCCTAAAGGGCCTTCTTGGGCCATACCTCCATCCTTCAGGGGGTACCTCGGGCAGGTCGGTCAAGCCCGAGAGGGAGCCTCTTCCCCGGACGGGGCGGGGGAGAGAGCCCCCTGCGGCGGAAGCGGCCGCCTAAGCGCCGGACCTCCTACGGGCCGTCGTGCCTTTGGCGAGAGGGCAAATCAGAACGACAGCAGGCCATGCCTGCACGCTTACTTTGCCCAGAAAGAGAGCCCCGAGGCGGGCGTGAAACAGGGCCAAAGTGCCCTTGTACCCGAAAGATGGTGGTCAAGCCCCCAGGGGCCCTGTCCTGCTCGCCTTTGCCCAGAAAGAGAGCCCCGAGGCGGGCATGAAACAGAGCCGAAAGAGGGTCTGGAGGTGGGGGGTCTCCCTCAGAGGCCGTGTGGCCGACTCCCCTCACCCTCCTCGGGCAGGCCGAGCGGGTCAGAGACCCTGGATGAATTTGGGTCTGAAAAATGCACTAAGTGTAAAGGGCCTTCTTGGGCCATACCTCCATCCTTCAGGGGGTACCTCGGGCAGGTCGGTCAAGCCCGAGAGGGAGCCTCTTCCCCGGACGGGGCGGGGGGGAGAGCCCCCTGCGGCGGAAGCGGCCGCCTAAGCGCCGGACCTCCTACGGGCCGTCGTGCCTTTGGCGAGAGGGCAAATCAGAACGACAGCAGGCCATGCCTGCACGCTTACTTTGCCCAGAAAGAGAGCCCCGAGGCGGGCGTGAAACAGAGCCAAAGTGCCCTTGTACCCGAAAGATGGTGGTCAAGCCCCCAGGGGCCCTGTCCTGCTCGCCTTTGCCCAGAAAGAGAGCCCCGAGGCGGGCATGAAACAGAGCCGAAAGAGGGTCTGGAGGTGGGGGGTCTCCCTCAGAGGCCGTGTGGCCGACTCCCCTCACCCTCCTCGGGCAGGCCGAGCGGGTCAGGGACCCTGGATGAAGGTTGGTCTGGAAAAATGCACTAAGTCTAAAGGGCCTTCTTGGGCCATACCTCCATCCTCCAGGGGGGTACCTCGGGCAGGTCGGTCAAGCCCGAGAGGGAGCCTCTTCCCCGGACGGGGCGGGGGGGAGAGCCCCCTACGGCGGAAGCGGTCGCCTGAGAGAGGGACCTCCTACGGGCCGTCGTGCCTTTGGCGAGAGGGCAAATCAGAACGACAAACAGGCCATGCCTGCACGCTTACTTTGCCCAGAAAGAGAGCCCCGAGGCGGGCGTGAAACAGGGCCAAAGTGCCCTTGTACCCGAAAGATGGTGGTCAAGCCCCCAGGGGCCCTGTCCTGCTCGCCTTTGCCCAGAAAGAGAGCCCCGAGGCGGGCATGAAACAGAGCCGAAAGAGGGTCTGGAGGTGGGGGGTCTCCCTCAGAGGCCGTGTGGCCGACTCCCCTCACCCTCCTCGGGCAGGCCGAGCGGGTCAGAGACCCTGGATGAATTTGGGTCTGAAAAATGCACTAAGTCTAAAGGGCCTTCTCGGGCCATACCTCCATCCTTCAGGGGGTACCTCGGGCAGGTCGGTCAAGCCCGAGAGGGAGCCTCTTCCCCGGACAGGGCGGGGGGGAGAGCCCCCTACGGCGGAAGCGGTCGCCTGAGAGAGGGACCTCCTACGGGCCGTCGTGCCTTTGGCGAGAGGGCAAATCAGAACGACAACAGGCCATGCCTGCACGCTTACTTTGCCCAGAAAGAGATCCCCGAGGCGGGCGTGAAACAGAGCCAAAGAGCCCTTGTACCCGAACGATGGTGGTCAAGCCCCCAGGGGCCCTGTCCTGCTCGCCTTTGCCCAGAAAGAGAGGCCCAAGGCGGGCATGAAACAGAGCCAAAGAGGGTCTGGAGGTGGGGGGGGGTCTCCCTCAGAGGCCGTGTGGCCGACTCCCCTCACCCTCCTCGGGCAGGCCGAGCGGGTCAGAGACCCTGGATGAATGTTGGTCTGGGAAAATGCACTAAGTCTAAAGGGCCTTCTTGGGCCATACCTCCATCCTTCAAGGGGGTACCTCGGGCAGGTCGGTCAAGCCCGAGAGAGAGCCTCTTCCCCGGACGGGGCGGGGGAGAGAGCCCCCTGCGGCGGAAGCGGCCGCCTAAGCGCCGGACCTCCTACGGGCCGTCGTGCCTTTGGCGAGAGGGCAAATCAGAACGACAGCAGGCCATGCCTGCGCGCTTGCTTTGCCCAGAAAGAGAGCCCCGAGGCGGGCATGAAACAGAGCCAAAGTGCCCTTGTACCCGAAAGATGGTGGTCAAGCCCCCAGGGGCCCCGTTGTACGTGCCTTGTCCCAGCACGAGAGCCCCAAGGCGGGCAGGCCGAGCGGGTCAGAGACCCCGGATGAAGGTTGGTCTGGAAAAATGCACTAAGTCTAAAGGGCCTTCTCGGGCCATACCTCCATCCTTCAGGGGGTACCTCGGGCAGGTCGGTCAAGCCCGAGAGGGAGCCTCTTCCCCGGACAGGGCGGGGGGGAGAGCCCTCTACGGCGGAAGCGGTCGCCTGAGAGAGGGACCTCCTACGGGCCGTCGTGCCTTTGGCGAGAGGGCAAATCGGAACGACAACAGGCCATGCCTGCACGCTTACTTTGACCCAGAAAGAGAGCCCCGAGGTGGGCATGAAACCAGAACGAAAGTGCCTCATGCCACCAAGATGGTGGTCGAAGGCCCCCAGGGGCCCCGTTGTACGTGCCTTGTCCCAGCACGAGAGCCCCGAGGCGGGCAGGGCAGAGTGGGTCAGAGACCCCGGATGAACGTTGGTCTGGAAAAATGCACTAAGTCTAAAGGGCCTTCTCGGGCCATACCTCCATCCTTCAGGGGGTACCTCGGGCAGGTCGGTCAAGCCCGAGAGGGAGCCTCTTCCCCGGACAGGGCGGGGGGGAGAGCCCCCTACGGCGGAAGCGGTCGCCTGAGAGAGGGTCCTCCTACGGGCCGCCGTGCCTTTGGCGAGAGGGCAAATCGGAACGAAAGACGTGGTGCGCGAAGGAACCCCTGACCGATCGGAAAGCATCGCACGCCCAGAGTCGGGTCCCCCGCCCGGCCCCCTCGGCGGCCGCCTTGGGCGCGGTGCACCCGGCTCGCTTCGCGTGCCGCCTCGGCCCGAAGGTTCGTGGGAGGCATAGACGCCCGGTCTAACGCAGCGGCCCGGCACGTTCCGAAACAGAACGGACGTGCCGTATACCACAAAGACGGTTGTCTAGCCCCGAGGGGCCCTGACGTACGTGCCTCGTCCCAGCACGTGAGCCCCAAAGGCGGGCAGGCCTCTCAGGCCAGAGACCCTGGAGGAATCGGGGTCTGAAAAACGCACCAAGTCCAAAGGTGCTTCTGGGGCGGTACATCCAGCCTCCCGGCGGTGTCCCCGGGCAGGCCGAGCGGGGAGCCTCTCTCCCGGACAGGGCGGGGGAGAGAGCCCCCGCGGCGGAAGCGGTCGCCTCGGCGCCGGACCTCCCACGGGCCGTCGTGCCTTTGGCGAGAGGGAAAATCGGAACGAAAGACGTGGTGCGCGAAGGAACCCCTGACCGATCGGAAAGCATCGCACGCCAGAGTCGGGTCCCTGCCCGGCCGCCTCGGCGGCCGCCATGGGCGTGGTGCACCCGGCTCGCTTTTTGCGTGCGGGAGACGGCCAACTCGGCCCAAAGGTTCGTGGGAGGCATAGACGCCCGGTCTAACGCAGCGGTCCGGAACGGCACGGGGGCCCGAGGGCGCGCGCGGATACGAGGGGGGCACGGTGCCCGCCACCCCCCCGGCGCTCGCTTGCGCCTCCGCCCGTCCGTGGCAGCCCCCGCGACCGAGAAACACCCCTGCCTCGTTACGAGGGCCGGTCGCCCTAACCCCCGTCCGAGCGGGAAGGGAGGCGCGGGTACGGCCTCCGGCAGAGCGCCCCCGCGGGCGGCCCCCCGGTGGATCCTGGTCTCCCGCCCGTCCCGGGGGGAGGGAGGCCCCTGGGGAACCGCCGAGCGCCACCCGCCCGCGGGACGCGCAGCGCGGCTGCCGGAGGGAACTCTGATCCCGCGCGTCTCCCCGCCCGCCGGACAGCGCCTTTCCCTCTCCGTGCGGCCCGTGGGGGAAGAAAGAAGAAGAAGAAGAAGAAGAAGAGGGCTCTCGGCCGCCGCCTTCCCTCCCTCTCTCTCTCCTCTCTCTCTTCCCCGCCGGGGCCGCCGAACGAGGACGTGGCGCTACCTGGTTGATCCTGCCAGTAACATATGCTTGTCTCAAAGATTAAGCCATGCAAGTCTAAGTGCAAACGGTGTTAACAGTGAAACTGCGAATGGCTCATTAAATCAGTTATGGTCCCTTTGATCGCACCATCCAAAGTACTTGGATACCTGTGGCAATTCCAGAGCTAATACATGCAAACGGGCGCCGACCCGCCCGGGGGTACGGGGCGAGGGTCCCGCTCCCGGGGGGGGACGCGTGCATTTATCAGATCCAAAACCCGCCCGGGGGGTCCGCCCCCCGGCCGAACCTTGGTGACTCTGGATAACCTCGGGCCGATCGCGCGCCCTCCGCGGCGGCGACGATCCTTTCGAATGTCTGCCCTATCAAACTTTCGATGGTACCCACCGCGCCTACCATGGTGACCACGGGTGACGGGGAATCAGGGTTCGATTCCGGAGAGGGAGCCTGAGAAACGGCTACCACATCCAAGGAAGGCAGCAGGCGCGCAAATTACCCACTTCCAAAGCGGAGAGGTAGTGACGAAAAATAACGATACAGGTCTCTTTCGAGGCCCTGTAATCGGGTTGAGCGTATCCTAAACCCTTGGGCGAGGACCCATTGGAGGGCAAGTCTGGTGCCAGCAGCCGCGGTAATTCCAGCTCCAATAGCGTATACCAATGTTGCTGCAGTTAAAAAGCTCGTAGTTGGACCTCGGGCGCGGGCTGGCGGAGCGTCGAGAGGCGAACCACCGCCTGCCCCGCGCCCTGTCTCGCGGCGTCCCCCGGATGCCCTTGACTGGGTGTTTCCGCGGGGGGCACGCGCACGTTTACTTT
>CM065132.1:30535871-30545871 GCA_033026305.1 Cirrhinus molitorella | reverse complement strand
TGGGTCTAAGGGGTGGTTGGGTTAGGTGTAAGGGGCTAAGGGCTGTGGGTCTAAGGTTAGGTGTAAGGGGCTAAGGGCTGTGGGTCTAAGGGGTGGGTGGGTGGGTGGTTGGGTTAGGTGTAAGGGGCTAAGGGCTGTGGGTCTAAGGGGTAAGGTTAGGTGTAAGGGGCTAAGGGCTGTGGGTCTAAGGGGTGGGTGGGTGGTTGGGTTAGGTGTAAGGGGCTAAGGGCTGTGGGTCTAAGGGGTGGTTGGTTGGGTTAGGTGTAAGGGGCTGAGGGCTGTGGCTCTAAGGTTAGGTGTAAGGGGCTAAGGGCTGTGGGTCTAAGGGGTGGGTGGGTGGTTGGGTTAGGTGTAAAGGGGCTAAGGGCTGTGGGTCTAAGGTTAGGTGTAAGGGGCTAAGGGCTGTGGGTCTAAGGGGTGGGTGGTTGGGTTAGGTGTAAGGGGCTAAGGGCTGTGGGTCTAAGGTTAGGTGTAAGGGGCTAAGGGCTGTGGGTCTAAGGGGTGGTTGGTTCTACCACCGACCCGAATTTGGAAGCGTTATAGGGGGTCAAATGTTGAACTTTGGCGGGGTATATCTCCCGGGCCCTGGGGCCCAGAGACTCGGGGGCAGTGTCGTTCGATAGCCCCCCCGGAGCTCTACCGGACCCCCGAATTTGGAAGCGTTTGGCCGCGAAACGGGCGAGTTATAAGGGGTCAAACTTTGCCCGTTTTCGACTTTGGGGCTCCGTACCTCCGGCCCCCGAGGGCCAATCGAGCCCGGGGTGGGGGCGCCGGGCGTCTCCCGAGGAGGGCTATCGAGCTGCGTCGTTATCTCATTTTCCTTCCTGGGTCGTACTACCAGACCCCTCGAGGCACCTTCCCGAGCCGGGAAACGAGCTCCTTCGTCGGCTTCCGAGCGCAGGGCAGACGGGGTGGATGAACCCGGGTCTTTCGGAGCTTTCGGCTTCTAACTCGGCCGTCCCAGGGCCGAATCGCCTCAAACTCGGGACCTAGGTAGGGGAGGACGGGCCCTACCGAACGAGACCGGCCCCTAGCCTCTGGGCCCCCGGGGCCCGGAGTTATTCGCGGTCAAAGGTGAAATATTTGGCGGGGTATATCTCCCGGGCCCTGGGGCCCAGAGACTCGGGGTTGGTGTCGTTCGATAGGCCCCCCGGAGGTCTACCACCGACCCTAATTTGGAAGAGTTTGGCCTCAAAACGGCCGAGTTATAGCGGGTCAAACTTTGGCCGTTTTCGACTTTGGGGCTCCGTATCTCCGGCCCCCGAGGGCCAATCGAGCCCGGGGTGGGGGCGCCGGGCATCTCCCGAGGAGGGCTATCGAGCTGCGTCGTTACCTCATTTTCCTTCCTGGGTCGTACTACCAGACCCCTCGAGGCACCTTCCCGAGCCGGGAAACGAGCTCCTCCGTCGGCTGCCGAGCGCAGGGCAGACGGGGTGGATGAACCCGGGTCTGACGGAGCTTTCGGCTTCTAACTCGGCCGTCCCCGGGCCGAATCGCCTCAAACTCGGGACCTAGGTAGGGGAGGACGGGCCCTACCGAACGAGACCGGCCCCTAGCCTCTGGGCCCCCGGGGCCCGGAGCTATTCGCGGTCAAAGGTGGAACTTTGGCGGGGTATAGCTCCCGGGCCCTGGGGCCCAGAGACTCGGGGGCGGTGCCGTTCGATAGCCCCCCCCTCGGCTCTACCAACGACCCGAAGTTGGAAGCGTTTGGCCGCCAAACGGCCGAGTTATAACGGGTCAAAGTTTGAACTTTGGCGGGGTATATCTCCCGGGCCCTGGGGCCCAGAGACTCGGGGGCGGTGCCGTTCGATAGCCCCCACGGAGCTCTACCGACGACCCGAATTTGGAAGAGTTTGGCCGCCAAACGGCCGAGTTATAACGGGTCAAAGTTTGAAATTTGGCGGGGTATATCTCCCGGGCCCTGGGTCCCAGAGACTCGGGGGCGGCGTCGTTCGACAGCCCCCCCGGAGCTCTACCGACGACCCGAATTTGGAAGCGTTCGGCCGCGAAACGGCCGAGTTATAGCGGGTCAAACTTTGGCCGTTTTCGACTTTGGGGCTCCGTACCGCCGGCCCCCGAGGGCCAATCGAGCCCGGGGTGGGGGCGCCGGGCGTCTCCCGAGGAGGGCTATCGAGCTGCGTCGTTACCTCATTTTCCTTCCTGGGTCGTACTACCAGACCCCTCGAGGCACCTTCCCGAGCCGGGGAACGAGCTCCTCCGTCGGCGGCCGAGCGCAGGGCAGAGGGGGTGGATGAACCTGGGTCTGACGGAGTTTTCGGCTTATAACTCGGCCGTCCCCCGGGCGATTCGCCTCAAACTCGGGACGTAGGTAGGGGAGGAAGGGCCCTACCGAACGAGACCGGCCGCGAGGCTCTGGGCCCCCGGGGCCCGGCGCTATTCGCGGTCAAAGGTGGAACTTTGGCGGGGTATATCTCCCGGGCCCTGGGGCCCAGAGACTCGGGGGCGGCGTCGTTCGATAGCCCCCTCGGAGCTCTACCGACGACCCGAATTTGGAAGCGTTCGGCCGCCAAACGGCCGAGTTATAACGGGTCAAAGTTTGAACTTTGGCGGGGTATATCTCCCGGGCCCTGGGGCCCAGAGACTCGGGGGCGGCGTCGTTCGATAGCCCCCTCGGAGCTCTACCGACGACCCGAATTTGGAAGCGTTCGGCCGCCAAACGGCCGAGTTATAACGGGGCAAAGTTGCTCATTTTTGCCCGAAAAAGTCCCACCTCGAGCGGCCGAGGCGGTCGGGAGCGGGGGGTTGGATGTTCGACCTAAGAAGTGGAATCTCTGACTTGGAAAAATTCTCCTCTCTTTTTAGCTGCCAAAACCTAAGTCGCTTAAGGCTTTCTTGGGCCATACTTCCATCCTCCCGGGGGTACCCCGAGCCGGTCGGTCAGGCCGGGGAGGGCGCCTCTTCCCGGGCAAGAGGCGGACGGGCCGAGGGCCCCCCGGGGAAACGGAGCCTGGAGGAGACGCTTTCGCCCACCGTTTTGACTATGAAGAGAGGGGTTTTCGAGGCCGCACCGGAGGCACCCGGGGCGGGCTAGGGAATCGGCCTTGCGCCCCTCCTTCCCGATGGATGAAACCAAGCCTCCAGGGGCTTTTTGAGCGTACCTAAGCCCACGAGGGGGGCGCCCTGGTGGGTGTGGAAGTAGGCCCGGCCCCCCTACTTCCTGCTGGATGGAACCGAGGCTCCAGGGGCTTTTTGAGCGTACCTAAGCCCACGAGGGGGGCGCCCTGGTGGGTGTGGAAGTAGGCCCGGCCCCCCTACTTCCTGCTGGATGGAACCGAGGCTCCAGGGGCTTTTTGAGCGTACCTAAGCCCACGAGGGGGGCGCCCTGGTGGGTGTGGAAGTAGGCCCGGCCCCCCTACTTCCTGTTGGATGGAACCGAGGCTCCAGGGGCTTTTTGAGCGTACCTAAGCCCACGAGGGGGGCGCCCTGGTGGGTGTGGAAGTAGGCCCGGCCCCCCTACTTCCTGTTGGATGGAACCGAGGCCCAGGGGGCTTTTTGAGCGTACCTAAGCCCACGAGGGGGGAGCCCTGGTGGGTGTGGAAGTAGGCCCGGGCCCCCTACTTCCTGTTGGATGGAACCAAGGCCCAGGGGGCTTTTTGAGCGTACCTAAGCCCACGAGGGGGGCGCCCTGGTGGGTGTGGAAGTAGGCCCGGCCCCCCTACTTCCTGTTGGATGGAACCGAGGCTCCAGGGGCTTTTTGAGCGTACCTAAGCCCACGAGGGGGGCGCCCTGGTGGGTGTGGAAGTAGGCCCGGGCCCCCTACTTCCTGTTGGATGGAACCGAGGCCCAGGGGGCTTTTTGAGCGTACCTAAGCCCACGAGGGGGGCGCCCTGGTGGGTGTGGAAGTAGGCCCGGCCCCCCTACTTCCTGTTGGATGGAACCGAGGCTCCAGGGGCTTTTTGAGCGTACCTAAGCCCACGAGGGGGGAGCCCCGGTGGGTGTGGAAGCAGGCCCGGCCCCCCTACTTCCTGTTGGATGGAACCAAGGCTCCAGGGGCTTTTTGAGCGTACCTAAGCCCACGAGGGGGGCGCCCTGGTGGGTGTGGAAGTAGGCCCGGGCCCCCTACTTCCTGTTGGATGGAACCAAGGCCCAGGGGGCTTTTTGAGCGTACCTAAGCCCACGAGGGGGGCGCCCTGGTGGGTGTGGAAGTAGGCCCGGCCCCCCTACTTCCTGTTGGATGGAACCAAGGCTCCAGGGGCTTTTTGAGCGTACCTAAGCCCACGAGGGGGGCGCCCCGGTGGGTGTGGAAGCAGGCCCGGCCCCCCTACTTCCTGTTGGATGGAACCAAGGCTCCAGGGGCTTTTTGAGCGTACCTAAGCCCACGAGGGGGGCGCCCTGGTGGGTGTGGAAGTAGGCCCGGGCCCCCTACTTCCTGTTGGATGGAACCAAGGCCCAGGGGGCTTTTTGAGCGTACCTAAGCCCACGAGGGGGGCGCCCTGGCGGGTAAGGGAGTGGGCCTGGCACCCCTGCTCCGGTCCTGTGGAACCAAGTGCTCCGAGGCTCCCAGGGGCTTTTCGAGCGTACCTAAGCCCGCCCGGGCGGAGATTCCCTTTGGGTCCTGGGGGTCTCCCTCAGAGGCCGTGTGGCCGACTCCCCTCACCCTCCTCGGGCAGGCCGAGCGGGTCAGAGACCCTGGATGAATTTGGGCCTGAAAAATGCACTAAGTGTAAAGGGCCTTCTTGGGCCATACCTCCATCCTCCAGGGGGTACCTCGGGCAGGTCGGTCAAGCCCGAGAGGGAGCCTCTTCCCCGGACGGGGCGGGGGAGAGAGCCCCCTGCGGCGGAAGCGGCCGCCTAAGCGCCGGACCTCCTACGGGCCGTCGTGCCTTTGGCGAGAGGGCAAATCAGAACGACAGCAGGCCATGCCTGCACGCTTACTTTGCCCAGAAAGAGAGCCCCGAGGCGGGCGTGAAACAGGGCCAAAGTGCCCTTGTACCCGAAAGATGGTGGTCAAGCCCCCAGGGGCCCTGTCCTGCTCGCCTTTGCCCAGAAAGAGAGCCCCGAGGCGGGCATGAAACAGAGCCGAAAGAGGGTCTGGAGGTGGGGGGTCTCCCTCAGAGGCCGTGTGGCCGACTCCCCTCACCCTCCTCGGGCAGGCCGAGCGGGTCAGGGACCCTGGATGAAGGTTGGTCTGGAAAAATGCACTAAGCCTAAAGGGCCTTCTTGGGCCATACCTCCATCCTTCAGGGGGTACCTCGGGCAGGTCGGTCAAGCCCGAGAGGGAGCCTCTTCCCCGGACGGGGCGGGGGAGAGAGCCCCCTGCGGCGGAAGCGGCCGCCTAAGCGCCGGACCTCCTACGGGCCGTCGTGCCTTTGGCGAGAGGGCAAATCAGAACGACAGCAGGCCATGCCTGCACGCTTACTTTGCCCAGAAAGAGAGCCCCGAGGCGGGCGTGAAACAGGGCCAAAGTGCCCTTGTACCCGAAAGATGGTGGTCAAGCCCCCAGGGGCCCTGTCCTGCTCGCCTTTGCCCAGAAAGAGAGCCCCGAGGCGGGCATGAAACAGAGCCGAAAGAGGGTCTGGAGGTGGGGGGTCTCCCTCAGAGGCCGTGTGGCCGACTCCCCTCACCCTCCTCGGGCAGGCCGAGCGGGTCAGAGACCCTGGATGAATTTGGGTCTGAAAAATGCACTAAGTGTAAAGGGCCTTCTTGGGCCATACCTCCATCCTTCAGGGGGTACCTCGGGCAGGTCGGTCAAGCCCGAGAGGGAGCCTCTTCCCCGGACGGGGCGGGGGGGAGAGCCCCCTGCGGCGGAAGCGGCCGCCTAAGCGCCGGACCTCCTACGGGCCGTCGTGCCTTTGGCGAGAGGGCAAATCAGAACGACAGCAGGCCATGCCTGCACGCTTACTTTGCCCAGAAAGAGAGCCCCGAGGCGGGCGTGAAACAGAGCCAAAGTGCCCTTGTACCCGAAAGATGGTGGTCAAGCCCCCAGGGGCCCTGTCCTGCTCGCCTTTGCCCAGAAAGAGAGCCCCGAGGCGGGCATGAAACAGAGCCGAAAGAGGGTCTGGAGGTGGGGGGTCTCCCTCAGAGGCCGTGTGGCCGACTCCCCTCACCCTCCTCGGGCAGGCCGAGCGGGTCAGGGACCCTGGATGAAGGTTGGTCTGGAAAAATGCACTAAGTCTAAAGGGCCTTCTTGGGCCATACCTCCATCCTCCAGGGGGGTACCTCGGGCAGGTCGGTCAAGCCCGAGAGGGAGCCTCTTCCCCGGACGGGGCGGGGGGGAGAGCCCCCTACGGCGGAAGCGGTCGCCTGAGAGAGGGACCTCCTACGGGCCGTCGTGCCTTTGGCGAGAGGGCAAATCAGAACGACAAACAGGCCATGCCTGCACGCTTACTTTGCCCAGAAAGAGAGCCCCGAGGCGGGCGTGAAACAGGGCCAAAGTGCCCTTGTACCCGAAAGATGGTGGTCAAGCCCCCAGGGGCCCTGTCCTGCTCGCCTTTGCCCAGAAAGAGAGCCCCGAGGCGGGCATGAAACAGAGCCGAAAGAGGGTCTGGAGGTGGGGGGTCTCCCTCAGAGGCCGTGTGGCCGACTCCCCTCACCCTCCTCGGGCAGGCCGAGCGGGTCAGAGACCCTGGATGAATTTGGGTCTGAAAAATGCACTAAGTCTAAAGGGCCTTCTCGGGCCATACCTCCATCCTTCAGGGGGTACCTCGGGCAGGTCGGTCAAGCCCGAGAGGGAGCCTCTTCCCCGGACAGGGCGGGGGGGAGAGCCCCCTACGGCGGAAGCGGTCGCCTGAGAGAGGGACCTCCTACGGGCCGTCGTGCCTTTGGCGAGAGGGCAAATCAGAACGACAACAGGCCATGCCTGCACGCTTACTTTGCCCAGAAAGAGATCCCCGAGGCGGGCGTGAAACAGAGCCAAAGAGCCCTTGTACCCGAACGATGGTGGTCAAGCCCCCAGGGGCCCTGTCCTGCTCGCCTTTGCCCAGAAAGAGAGGCCCAAGGCGGGCATGAAACAGAGCCAAAGAGGGTCTGGAGGTGGGGGGGGGTCTCCCTCAGAGGCCGTGTGGCCGACTCCCCTCACCCTCCTCGGGCAGGCCGAGCGGGTCAGAGACCCTGGATGAATGTTGGTCTGGGAAAATGCACTAAGTCTAAAGGGCCTTCTTGGGCCATACCTCCATCCTTCAAGGGGGTACCTCGGGCAGGTCGGTCAAGCCCGAGAGAGAGCCTCTTCCCCGGACGGGGCGGGGGAGAGAGCCCCCTGCGGCGGAAGCGGCCGCCTAAGCGCCGGACCTCCTACGGGCCGTCGTGCCTTTGGCGAGAGGGCAAATCAGAACGACAGCAGGCCATGCCTGCGCGCTTGCTTTGCCCAGAAAGAGAGCCCCGAGGCGGGCATGAAACAGAGCCAAAGTGCCCTTGTACCCGAAAGATGGTGGTCAAGCCCCCAGGGGCCCCGTTGTACGTGCCTTGTCCCAGCACGAGAGCCCCAAGGCGGGCAGGCCGAGCGGGTCAGAGACCCCGGATGAAGGTTGGTCTGGAAAAATGCACTAAGTCTAAAGGGCCTTCTCGGGCCATACCTCCATCCTTCAGGGGGTACCTCGGGCAGGTCGGTCAAGCCCGAGAGGGAGCCTCTTCCCCGGACAGGGCGGGGGGGAGAGCCCTCTACGGCGGAAGCGGTCGCCTGAGAGAGGGACCTCCTACGGGCCGTCGTGCCTTTGGCGAGAGGGCAAATCGGAACGACAACAGGCCATGCCTGCACGCTTACTTTGACCCAGAAAGAGAGCCCCGAGGTGGGCATGAAACCAGAACGAAAGTGCCTCATGCCACCAAGATGGTGGTCGAAGGCCCCCAGGGGCCCCGTTGTACGTGCCTTGTCCCAGCACGAGAGCCCCGAGGCGGGCAGGGCAGAGTGGGTCAGAGACCCCGGATGAACGTTGGTCTGGAAAAATGCACTAAGTCTAAAGGGCCTTCTCGGGCCATACCTCCATCCTTCAGGGGGTACCTCGGGCAGGTCGGTCAAGCCCGAGAGGGAGCCTCTTCCCCGGACAGGGCGGGGGGGAGAGCCCCCTACGGCGGAAGCGGTCGCCTGAGAGAGGGTCCTCCTACGGGCCGCCGTGCCTTTGGCGAGAGGGCAAATCGGAACGAAAGACGTGGTGCGCGAAGGAACCCCTGACCGATCGGAAAGCATCGCACGCCCAGAGTCGGGTCCCCCGCCCGGCCCCCTCGGCGGCCGCCTTGGGCGCGGTGCACCCGGCTCGCTTCGCGTGCCGCCTCGGCCCGAAGGTTCGTGGGAGGCATAGACGCCCGGTCTAACGCAGCGGCCCGGCACGTTCCGAAACAGAACGGACGTGCCGTATACCACAAAGACGGTTGTCTAGCCCCGAGGGGCCCTGACGTACGTGCCTCGTCCCAGCACGTGAGCCCCAAAGGCGGGCAGGCCTCTCAGGCCAGAGACCCTGGAGGAATCGGGGTCTGAAAAACGCACCAAGTCCAAAGGTGCTTCTGGGGCGGTACATCCAGCCTCCCGGCGGTGTCCCCGGGCAGGCCGAGCGGGGAGCCTCTCTCCCGGACAGGGCGGGGGAGAGAGCCCCCGCGGCGGAAGCGGTCGCCTCGGCGCCGGACCTCCCACGGGCCGTCGTGCCTTTGGCGAGAGGGAAAATCGGAACGAAAGACGTGGTGCGCGAAGGAACCCCTGACCGATCGGAAAGCATCGCACGCCAGAGTCGGGTCCCTGCCCGGCCGCCTCGGCGGCCGCCATGGGCGTGGTGCACCCGGCTCGCTTTTTGCGTGCGGGAGACGGCCAACTCGGCCCAAAGGTTCGTGGGAGGCATAGACGCCCGGTCTAACGCAGCGGTCCGGAACGGCACGGGGGCCCGAGGGCGCGCGCGGATACGAGGGGGGCACGGTGCCCGCCACCCCCCCGGCGCTCGCTTGCGCCTCCGCCCGTCCGTGGCAGCCCCCGCGACCGAGAAACACCCCTGCCTCGTTACGAGGGCCGGTCGCCCTAACCCCCGTCCGAGCGGGAAGGGAGGCGCGGGTACGGCCTCCGGCAGAGCGCCCCCGCGGGCGGCCCCCCGGTGGATCCTGGTCTCCCGCCCGTCCCGGGGGGAGGGAGGCCCCTGGGGAACCGCCGAGCGCCACCCGCCCGCGGGACGCGCAGCGCGGCTGCCGGAGGGAACTCTGATCCCGCGCGTCTCCCCGCCCGCCGGACAGCGCCTTTCCCTCTCCGTGCGGCCCGTGGGGGAAGAAAGAAGAAGAAGAAGAAGAAGAAGAGGGCTCTCGGCCGCCGCCTTCCCTCCCTCTCTCTCTCCTCTCTCTCTTCCCCGCCGGGGCCGCCGAACGAGGACGTGGCGCTACCTGGTTGATCCTGCCAGTAACATATGCTTGTCTCAAAGATTAAGCCATGCAAGTCTAAGTGCAAACGGTGTTAACAGTGAAACTGCGAATGGCTCATTAAATCAGTTATGGTCCCTTTGATCGCACCATCCAAAGTACTTGGATACCTGTGGCAATTCCAGAGCTAATACATGCAAACGGGCGCCGACCCGCCCGGGGGTACGGGGCGAGGGTCCCGCTCCCGGGGGGGGACGCGTGCATTTATCAGATCCAAAACCCGCCCGGGGGGTCCGCCCCCCGGCCGAACCTTGGTGACTCTGGATAACCTCGGGCCGATCGCGCGCCCTCCGCGGCGGCGACGATCCTTTCGAATGTCTGCCCTATCAAACTTTCGATGGTACCCACCGCGCCTACCATGGTGACCACGGGTGACGGGGAATCAGGGTTCGATTCCGGAGAGGGAGCCTGAGAAACGGCTACCACATCCAAGGAAGGCAGCAGGCGCGCAAATTACCCACTTCCAAAGCGGAGAGGTAGTGACGAAAAATAACGATACAGGTCTCTTTCGAGGCCCTGTAATCGGGTTGAGCGTATCCTAAACCCTTGGGCGAGGACCCATTGGAGGGCAAGTCTGGTGCCAGCAGCCGCGGTAATTCCAGCTCCAATAGCGTATACCAATGTTGCTGCAGTTAAAAAGCTCGTAGTTGGA
>CM065132.1:30518371-30528371 GCA_033026305.1 Cirrhinus molitorella | reverse complement strand
GGCTAAGGGCTGTGGGTGGGTGGTTGGTTGGGTTAGGTGTAAGGGGCTGAGGGCTGTGGCTCTAAGGTTAGGTGTAAGGGGCTAAGGGCTGTGGGTCTAAGGGGTGGTTGGGTTAGGTGTAAGGGGCTAAGGGCTGTGGGTGGGTGGTTGGTTGGGTTAGGTGTAAGGGGCTAAGGGCTGTGGGTCTAAGGTTAGGTGTAAGGGGCTAAGGGCTGTGGGTCTAAGGGGTGGTTGGGTTAGGTGTAAGGGGCTAAGGGCTGTGGGTGGGTGGTTGGTTGGGTTAGGTGTAAGGGGCTGAGGGCTGTGGCTCTAAGGTTAGGTGTAAGGGGCTAAGGGCTGTGGGTCTAAGGGGTGGTTGGGTTAGGTGTAAGGGGCTAAGGGCTGTGGGTCTAAGGTTAGGTGTAAGGGGCTAAGGGCTGTGGGTCTAAGGGGTGGGTGGGTGGGTGGTTGGGTTAGGTGTAAGGGGCTAAGGGCTGTGGGTCTAAGGGGTAAGGTTAGGTGTAAGGGGCTAAGGGCTGTGGGTCTAAGGGGTGGGTGGGTGGTTGGGTTAGGTGTAAGGGGCTAAGGGCTGTGGGTCTAAGGGGTGGTTGGTTGGGTTAGGTGTAAGGGGCTGAGGGCTGTGGCTCTAAGGTTAGGTGTAAGGGGCTAAGGGCTGTGGGTCTAAGGGGTGGGTGGGTGGTTGGGTTAGGTGTAAAGGGGCTAAGGGCTGTGGGTCTAAGGTTAGGTGTAAGGGGCTAAGGGCTGTGGGTCTGAGGTTAGGTGTAAAGGGGCTAAGGGCTGTGGGTCTAAGGGGTGGGTGGTTGGGTTAGGTGTAAGGGGCTAAGGGCTGTGGGTCTAAGGTTAGGTGTAAGGGGCTAAGGGCTGTGGGTCTAAGGGGTGGTTGGTTCTTTGGAAGCGTTATAGGGGGTCAAATGTTGAACTTTGGCGGGGTATATCTCCCGGGCCCTGGGGCCCAGAGACTCGGGGGCAGTGTCGTTCGATAGCCCCCCCGGAGCTCTACCGGACCCCCGAATTTGGAAGCGTTTGGCAGCGAAACGGGCGAGTTATAAGGGGTCAAACTTTGCCCGTTTTCGACTTTGGGGCTCCGTACCTCCGGCCCCCGAGGGCCAATCGAGCCCGGGGTGGGGGCGCCGGGCGTCTCCCGAGGAGGGCTATCGAGCTGCGTCGTTATCTCATTTTCCTTCCTGGGTCGTACTACCAGACCCCTCGAGGCACCTTCCCGAGCCGGGAAACGAGCTCCTTCGTCGGCTGCCGAGCGCAGGGCAGACGGGGTGGATGAACCCGGGTCTTTCGGAGCTTTCGGCTTCTAACTCGGCCGTCCCAGGGCCGAATCGCCTCAAACTCGGGACCTAGGTAGGGGAGGACGGGCCCTACCGAACGAGACCGGCCCCTAGCCTCTGGGCCCCCGGGGCCCGGAGTTATTCGCGGTCAAAGGTGAAATATTTGGCGGGGTATATCTCCCGGGCCCTGGGGCCCAGAGACTCGGGGTTGGTGTCGTTCGATAGGCCCCCCGGAGGTCTACCACCGACCCTAATTTGGAAGAGTTTGGCCTCAAAACGGCCGAGTTATAGCGGGTCAAACTTTGGCCGTTTTCGACTTTGGGGCTCCGTATCTCCGGCCCCCGAGGGCCAATCGAGCCCGGGGTGGGGGCGCCGGGCATCTCCCGAGGAGGGCTATCGAGCTGCGTCGTTACCTCATTTTCCTTCCTGGGTCGTACTACCAGACCCCTCGAGGCACCTTCCCGAGCCGGGAAACGAGCTCCTCCGTCGGCTGCCGAGCGCAGGGCAGACGGGGTGGATGAACCCGGGTCTGACGGAGCTTTCGGCTTCTAACTCGGCCGTCCCCGGGCCGAATCGCCTCAAACTCGGGACCTAGGTAGGGGAGGACGGGCCCTACCGAACGAGACCGGCCCCTAGCCTCTGGGCCCCCGGGGCCCGGAGCTATTCGCGGTCAAAGGTGGAACTTTGGCGGGGTATAGCTCCCGGGCCCTGGGGCCCAGAGACTCGGGGGCGGTGCCGTTCGATAGCCCCCCCCTCGGCTCTACCAACGACCCGAAGTTGGAAGCGTTTGGCCGCCAAACGGCCGAGTTATAACGGGTCAAAGTTTGAAATTTGGCGGGGTATATCTCCCGGGCCCTGGGGCCCAGAGACTCGGGGGCGGTGCCGTTCGATAGCCCCCACGGAGCTCTACCGACGACCCGAATTTGGAAGAGTTTGGCCGCCAAACGGCCGAGTTATAACGGGTCAAAGTTTGAAATTTGGCGGGGTATATCTCCCGGGCCCTGGGTCCCAGAGACTCGGGGGCGGCGTCGTTCGACAGCCCCCCCGGAGCTCTACCGACGACCCGAATTTGGAAGCGTTCGGCCGCGAAACGGCCGAGTTATAGCGGGTCAAACTTTGGCCGTTTTCGACTTTGGGGCTCCGTACCGCCGGCCCCCGAGGGCCAATCGAGCCCGGGGTGGGGGCGCCGGGCGTCTCCCGAGGAGGGCTATCGAGCTGCGTCGTTACCTCATTTTCCTTCCTGGGTCGTACTACCAGACCCCTCGAGGCACCTTCCCGAGCCGGGGAACGAGCTCCTCCGTCGGCGGCCGAGCGCAGGGCAGAGGGGGTGGATGAACCTGGGTCTGACGGAGTTTTCGGCTTATAACTCGGCCGTCCCCCGGGCGATTCGCCTCAAACTCGGGACGTAGGTAGGGGAGGAAGGGCCCTACCGAACGAGACCGGCCGCGAGGCTCTGGGCCCCCGGGGCCCGGCGCTATTCGCGGTCAAAGGTGGAACTTTGGCGGGGTATATCTCCCGGGCCCTGGGGCCCAGAGACTCGGGGGCGGCGTCGTTCGATAGCCCCCTCGGAGCTCTACCGACGACCCGAATTTGGAAGCGTTCGGCCGCCAAACGGCCGAGTTATAACGGGTCAAAGTTTGAACTTTGGCGGGGTATATCTCCCGGGCCCTGGGGCCCAGAGACTCGGGGGCGGCGTCGTTCGATAGCCCCCTCGGAGCTCTACCGACGACCCGAATTTGGAAGCGTTCGGCCGCCAAACGGCCGAGTTATAACGGGGCAAAGTTGCTCATTTTTGCCCGAAAAAGTCCCACCTCGAGCGGCCGAGGCGGTCGGGAGCGGGGGGTTGGATGTTCGACCTAAGAAGTGGAATCTCTGACTTGGAAAAATTCTCCTCTCTTTTTAGCTGCCAAAACCTAAGTCGCTTAAGGCTTTCTTGGGCCATACTTCCATCCTCCCGGGGGTACCCCGAGCCGGTCGGTCAGGCCGGGGAGGGCGCCTCTTCCCGGGCAAGAGGCGGACGGGCCGAGGGCCCCCCGGGGAAACGGAGCCTGGAGGAGACGCTTTCGCCCACCGTTTTGACTATGAAGAGAGGGGTTTTCGAGGCCGCACCGGAGGCACCCGGGGCGGGCTAGGGAATCGGCCTTGCGCCCCTCCTTCCCGATGGAGGAAACCAAGCCTCCAGGGGCTTTTTGAGCGTACCTAAGCCCACGAGGGGGGCGCCCTGGTGGGTGTGGAAGTAGGCCCGGCCCCCCTACTTCCCGTTGGATGGAACCGAGGCTCCAGGGGCTTTTTGAGCGTACCTAAGCCCACGAGGGGGGCGCCCTGGTGGGTGTGGAAGTAGGCCCGGCCCCCCTACTTCCTGTTGGATGGAACCGAGGCTCCAGGGGCTTTTTGAGCGTACCTAAGCCCACGAGGGGGGCGCCCTGGTGGGTGTGGAAGTAGGCCCGGCCCCCCTACTTCCTGTTGGATGGAACCGAGGCCCAGGGGGCTTTTTGAGCGTACCTAAGCCCACGAGGGGGGAGCCCTGGTGGGTGTGGAAGTAGGCCCGGGCCCCCTACTTCCTGTTGGATGGAACCAAGGCCCAGGGGGCTTTTTGAGCGTACCTAAGCCCACGAGGGGGGCGCCCTGGTGGGTGTGGAAGTAGGCCCGGCCCCCCTACTTCCTGTTGGATGGAACCGAGGCTCCAGGGGCTTTTTGAGCGTACCTAAGCCCACGAGGGGGGCGCCCTGGTGGGTGTGGAAGTAGGCCCGGGCCCCCTACTTCCTGTTGGATGGAACCAAGGCCCAGGGGGCTTTTTGAGCGTACCTAAGCCCACGAGGGGGGCGCCCTGGTGGGTGTGGAAGTAGGCCCGGCCCCCCTACTTCCCGTTGGATGGAACCGAGGCTCCAGGGGCTTTTTGAGCGTACCTAAGCCCACGAGGGGGGCGCCCTGGTGGGTGTGGAAGTAGGCCCGGGCCCCCTACTTCCTGTTGGATGGAACCAAGGCCCAGGGGGCTTTTTGAGCGTACCTAAGCCCACGAGGGGGGCGCCCTGGTGGGTGTGGAAGTAGGCCCGGCCCCCCTACTTCCTGTTGGATGGAACCGAGGCTCCAGGGGCTTTTTGAGCGTACCTAAGCCCACGAGGGGGGCGCCCCGGTGGGTGTGGAAGCAGGCCCGGCCCCCCTACTTCCTGTTGGATGGAACCGAGGCCCAGGGGGCTTTTTGAGCGTACCTAAGCCCACGAGGGGGGAGCCCTGGTGGGTGTGGAAGTAGGCCCGGGCCCCCTACTTCCTGTTGGATGGAACCAAGGCCCAGGGGGCTTTTTGAGCGTACCTAAGCCCACGAGGGGGGCGCCCTGGTGGGTGTGGAAGTAGGCCCGGCCCCCCTACTTCCTGTTGGATGGAACCAAGGCTCCAGGGGCTTTTTGAGCGTACCTAAGCCCACGAGGGGGGCGCCCTGGTGGGTGTGGAAGTAGGCCCGGGCCCCCTACTTCCTGTTGGATGGAACCAAGGCCCAGGGGGCTTTCTGAGCGTACCTAAGCCCACGAGGGGGGCGCCCTGGCGGGTAAGGGAGTGGGCCTGGCACCCCTGCTCCGGTCCTGTGGAACCAAGTCCTCCGAGGCTCCCAGGGGCTTTTCGAGCGTACCTAAGCCCGCCCGGGCGGAGATTCCCTTCGGGTCCTGGGGGTCTCCCTCAGAGGCCGTGTGGCCGACTCCCCTCACCCTCCTCGGGCAGGCCGAGCGGGTCAGAGACCCTGGATGAATTTGGGCCTGAAAAATGCACTAAGTGTAAAGGGCCTTCTTGGGCCATACCTCCATCCTCCAGGGGGTACCTCGGGCAGGTCGGTCAAGCCCGAGAGGGAGCCTCTTCCCCGGACGGGGCGGGGGAGAGAGCCCCCTGCGGCGGAAGCGGCCGCCTAAGCGCCGGACCTCCTACGGGCCGTCGTGCCTTTGGCGAGAGGGCAAATCAGAACGACAGCAGGCCATGCCTGCACGCTTACTTTGCCCAGAAAGAGAGCCCCGAGGCGGGCGTGAAACAGAGCCAAAGTGCCCTTGTACCCGAAAGATGGTGGTCAAGCCCCCAGGGGCCCTGTCCTGCTCGCCTTTGCCCAGAAAGAGAGCCCCGAGGCGGGCATGAAACAGAGCCGAAAGAGGGTCTGGAGGTGGGGGGTCTCCCTCAGAGGCCGTGTGGCCGACTCCCCTCACCCTCCTCGGGCAGGCCGAGCGGGTCAGGGACCCTGGATGAAGGTTGGTCTGGAAAAATGCACTAAGTGTAAAGGGCCTTCTTGGGCCATACCTCCATCCTCCAGGGGGTACCTCGGGCAGGTCGGTCAAGCCCGAGAGGGAGCCTCTTCCCCGGACGGGGCGGGGGAGAGAGCCCCCTGCGGCGGAAGCGGCCGCCTAAGCGCCGGACCTCCTACGGGCCGTCGTGCCTTTGGCGAGAGGGCAAATCAGAACGACAGCAGGCCATGCCTGCACGCTTACTTTGCCCAGAAAGAGAGCCCCGAGGCGGGCGTGAAACAGAGCCAAAGTGCCCTTGTACCCGAAAGATGGTGGTCAAGCCCCCAGGGGCCCTGTCCTGCTCGCCTTTGCCCAGAAAGAGAGCCCCGAGGCGGGCATGAAACAGAGCCGAAAGAGGGTCTGGAGGTGGGGGGTCTCCCTCAGAGGCCGTGTGGCCGACTCCCCTCACCCTCCTCGGGCAGGCCGAGCGGGTCAGGGACCCTGGATGAAGGTTGGTCTGGAAAAATGCACTAAGTGTAAAGGGCCTTCTTGGGCCATACCTCCATCCTCCAGGGGGTACCTCGGGCAGGTCGGTCAAGCCCGAGAGGGAGCCTCTTCCCCGGACGGGGCGGGGGAGAGAGCCCCCTGCGGCGGAAGCGGCCGCCTAAGCGCCGGACCTCCTACGGGCCGTCGTGCCTTTGGCGAGAGGGCAAATCAGAACGACAGCAGGCCATGCCTGCACGCTTACTTTGCCCAGAAAGAGAGCCCCGAGGCGGGCGTGAAACAGGGCCAAAGTGCCCTTGTACCCGAAAGATGGTGGTCAAGCCCCCAGGGGCCCTGTCCTGCTCGCCTTTGCCCAGAAAGAGAGCCCCGAGGCGGGCATGAAACAGAGCCGAAAGAGGGTCTGGAGGTGGGGGGTCTCCCTCAGAGGCCGTGTGGCCGACTCCCCTCACCCTCCTCGGGCAGGCCGAGCGGGTCAGAGACCCTGGATGAATGTTGGTCTGGGAAAATGCACTAAGTCTAAAGGGCCTTCTTGGGCCATACCTCCATCCTTCAAGGGGGTACCTCGGGCAGGTCGGTCAAGCCCGAGAGGGAGCCTCTTCCCCGGACGGGGCGGGGGAGAGAGCCCCCTGCGGCGGAAGCGGCCGCCTAAGCGCCGGACCTCCTACGGGCCGTCGTGCCTTTGGCGAGAGGGCAAATCAGAACGACAACAGGCCATGCCTGCGCGCTTACTTTGCCCAGAAAGAGAGCCCCGAGGCGGGCATGAAACAGAGCCAAAGTGCCCTTGTACCCGAAAGATGGTGGTCAAGCCCCCAGGGGCCCCGTTGTACGTGCCTTGTCCCAGCACGAGAGCCCCAAGGCGGGCAGGCCGAGCGGGTCAGAGACCCCGGATGAAGGTTGGTCTGGAAAAATGCACTAAGTCTAAAGGGCCTTCTCGGGCCATACCTCCATCCTTCAGGGGGTACCTCGGGCAGGTCGGTCAAGCCCGAGAGGGAGCCTCTTCCCCGGACAGGGCGGGGGGGAGAGCCCTCTACGGCGGAAGCGGTCGCCTGAGAGAGGGACCTCCTACGGGCCGTCGTGCCTTTGGCGAGAGGGCAAATCGGAACGACAACAGGCCATGCCTGCACGCTTACTTTGACCCAGAAAGAGAGCCCCGAGGTGGGCATGAAACCAGAACGAAAGTGCCTCATGCCACCAAAGATGGTGGTCGAAAGCTCCCAGGGGCCCCGTTGTACGTGCCTTGTCCCAGCACGAGAGCCCCGAGGCGGGCAGGGCCGAGCGGGTCAGAGACCCCGGATGAACGTTGGTCTGGAAAAATGCACTAAGTCTAAAGGGCCTTCTCGGGCCATACCTCCATCCCTTCAGGGGGTACCTCGGGCAGGTCGGTCAAGCCCGAGAGGGAGCCTCTTCCCCGGACGGGGCGGGGGGGAGAGCCCCCTACGGCGGAAGCGGTCGCCTGAGAGAGGGTCCTCCTACGGGCCGCCGTGCCTTTGGCGAGAGGGCAAATCGGAACGAAAGACGTGGTGCGCGAAGGAACCCCTGACCGATCGGAAAGCATCGCACGCCCAGAGTCGGGTCCCCCGCCCGGCCCCCTCGGCGGCCGCCTTGGGCGCGGTGCACCCGGCTCGCTTCGCGTGCCGCCTCGGCCCGAAGGTTCGTGGGAGGCATAGACGCCCGGTCTAACGCAGCGGCCCGGCACGTTCCGAAACAGAACGGACGTGCCGTATACCACAAAGACGGTTGTCTAGCCCCGAGGGGCCCTGACGTACGTGCCTCGTCCCAGCACGTGAGCCCCAAGGCGGGCAGGCCTCTCAGGCCAGAGACCCTGGAGGAATCGGGGTCTGAAAAACGCACTAAGTCCAGAGGTGCTTCTGGGGCGGTACATCCAGCCTCCCGGCGGTGTCCCCGGGCAGGCCGAGCGGGGAGCCTCTCTCCCGGACAGGGCGGGGGAGAGAGCCCCCGCGGCGGAAGCGGTCGCCTCGGCGCCGGACCTCCCACGGGCCGTCGTGCCTTTGGCGAGAGGGAAAATCGGAACGAAAGACGTGGTGCGCGAAGGAACCCCTGACCGATCGGAAAGCATCGCACGCCAGAGTCGGGTCCCTGCCCGGCCGCCTCGGCGGCCGCCGTGGGCGTGGTGCACCCGGCTCGCTTTTTGCGTGCGGGAGACGGCCAACTCGGCCCAAAGGTTCGTGGGAGGCATAGACGCCCGGTCTAACGCAGCGGTCCGGAACGGCACGGGGGCCCGAGGGCGCGCGCGGATACGAGGGGGGCACGGTGCCCGCCACCCCCCCGGCGCTCGCTTGCGCCTCCGCCCGTCCGTGGCAGCCCCCGCGACCGAGAAACACCCCTGCCTCGTTACGAGGGCCGGTCGCCCTAACCCCCGTCCGAGCGGGAAGGGAGGCGCGGGTACGGCCTCCGGCAGAGCGCCCCCGCGGGCGGCCCCCCGGTGGATCCTGGTCTCCCGCCCGTCCCGGGGGGAGGGAGGCCCCTGGGGAACCGCCGAGCGCCACCCGCCCGCGGGACGCGCAGCGCGGCTGCCGGAGGGAACTCTGATCCCGCGCGTCTCCCCGCCCGCCGGACAGCGCCTTTCCCTCTCCGTGCGGCCCGTGGGGGGGAAGAAGAAGAAGAAGAGGGCTCTCGGCCGCCGCCTTCCCTCTCTCTCTTCCCCGCCGGGGCCGCCGAACGAGGACGTGGCGCTACCTGGTTGATCCTGCCAGTAACATATGCTTGTCTCAAAGATTAAGCCATGCAAGTCTAAGTGCAAACGGTGTTAACAGTGAAACTGCGAATGGCTCATTAAATCAGTTATGGTCCCTTTGATCGCACCATCCAAAGTACTTGGATACCTGTGGCAATTCCAGAGCTAATACATGCAAACGGGCGCCGACCCGCCCGGGGGTACGGGGCGAGGGTCCCGCTCCCGGGGGGGGACGCGTGCATTTATCAGATCCAAAACCCGCCCGGGGGGTCCGCCCCCCGGCCGAACCTTGGTGACTCTGGATAACCTCGGGCCGATCGCGCGCCCTCCGCGGCGGCGACGATCCTTTCGAATGTCTGCCCTATCAAACTTTCGATGGTACCCACCGCGCCTACCATGGTGACCACGGGTGACGGGGAATCAG
Organism: Cirrhinus molitorella; assembly: GCA_033026305.1. Lineage (NCBI taxonomy): Eukaryota > Metazoa > Chordata > Actinopteri > Cypriniformes > Cyprinidae > Cirrhinus > Cirrhinus molitorella. The sequence continues at coordinate 30,519,272 of CM065132.1, read as the reverse complement.
GGTTCGATTCCGGAGAGGGAGCCTGAGAAACGGCTACCACATCCAAGGAAGGCAGCAGGCGCGCAAATTACCCACTTCCAAAGCGGAGAGGTAGTGACGAAAAATAACGATACAGGTCTCTTTCGAGGCCCTGTAATCGGGTTGAGCGTATCCTAAACCCTTGGGCGAGGACCCATTGGAGGGCAAGTCTGGTGCCAGCAGCCGCGGTAATTCCAGCTCCAATAGCGTATACCAATGTTGCTGCAGTTAAAAAGCTCGTAGTTGGACCTCGGGCGCGGGCTGGCGGAGCGTCGAGAGGCGAACCACCGCCTGCCCCGCGCCCTGTCTCGCGGCGTCCCCCGGATGCCCTTGACTGGGTGTTTCCGCGGGGGGCACGCGCACGTTTACTTTGAAAAAATTAGAGTGTTCAAAGCAGGCCGCCCGTCGCCTCTGAATACCGCAGCTAGGAATAATGGAATAGGACTCCGGTTCTATTTTCGTGGGTTTACCGAACCCGGGGCCATGATTAAAAGGGACGGCCGGGGGCATCCGTACTGCGCCGCGAGAGGTGAAATTCTTGGACCGGCGCAAGACGACCGAGAGCGAAAGCATTTGCCAAGAATGTTTTCATTAATCAAGAACGAAAGTCGGAGGTTCGAAGACGATCAGATACCGTCGTAGTTCCGACCGTTAACCATGCCGACCCACGATCCGGCGGCGTTATTCCCATGACCCGCCTGGCAGTGTGGGGGGAAACCAAGAGTCTTTGGGTTCCGGGGGGAGTATGGTTGCAAAGCTGAAACTTAAAGGAATTGACGGAAGGGCACCACCAGGAGTGGAGCCTGCGGCTTAATTTGACTCAACACGGGGAAGCTCACCCGGCCCGGACACGGAAAGGATTGACAGATTGATGGCTCTTTCT
>CM065132.1:30500871-30510871 GCA_033026305.1 Cirrhinus molitorella | reverse complement strand
GGGTGGGTGGTTGGGTGGTTGGGTTAGGTGTAAGGGGCTAAGGGCTGTGGGTCTAAGGGGTGGGTGGTTGGGTTAGGTGTAAGGGGCTAAGGGCTGTGGGTCTAAGGTTAGGTGTAAGGGGCTAAGGGCTGTGGGTCTAAGGTTAGGTGTAAGGGGCTAAGGGCTGTGGGTCTGAGGTTAGGTGTAAAGGGGCTAAGGGCTGTGGGTCTAAGGGGTGGGTGGGTGGGTGGTTGGGTTAGGTGTAAGGGGCTAAGGGCTGTGGGTCTAAGGGGTAAGGTTAGGTGTAAGGGGCTAAGGGCTGTGGGTCTAAGGTTAGGTGTAAGGGGCTAAGGGCTGTGGGTCTAAGGTTAGGTGTAAGGGGCTAAGGGCTGTGGGTCTAAGGGGTGGTTGGTTCTACCACCGACCCGAATTTGGAAGCGTTATAGGGGGTCAAATGTTGAACTTTGGCGGGGTATATCTCCCGGGCCCTGGGGCCCAGAGACTCGGGGGCAGTGTCGTCCGATAGCCCCCCCGGAGCTCTACCGGACCCCCGAATTTGGAAGCGTTTGGCCGCGAAACGGGCGAGTTATAACGGGTCAAACTTTGCCCGCTTTCGACTTTGGGGCTCCGTACCTCCGGCCCCCGAGGGCCAATCGAGCCCGGGGTGGGGGCGCCGGGCGTCTCCCGAGGAGGGCTATCGAGCTGCGTCGTTGTCTCATTTTCCTTCCTGGGTCGTACTACCAGACCCCTCGAGGCACCTTCCCGAGCCGGGAAACGAGCTCCTTCGTCGGCTGCCGAGCGCAGGGCAGACGGGGTGGATGAACCTGGGTCTTTCGGAGCTTTCGGTTTCTAACTCGGCCGTCCCCGGGCCGAATCGCCTCAAACTCGGGACCTAGGTAGGGGAGGACGGGCCCTACCGAACGAGACCGGCCCCTAGCCTCTGGGCCCCCGGGGCCCGGAGTTATTCGCGGTCAAATGTGAAAATTTGGCGGGGTATATCTCCCGGGCCCTGGGGCCCAGAGACTCGGGGTTGGTGTCGTTTGATAGGCCCCCCGGAGGTCTACCAACGACCCTAATTTGGAAGAGTTTGGCCTCAAAACGGCCGAGTTATAGCGGGTCAAACTTTGGCCGTTTTCGACTTTGGGGCTCCGTATCTCCGGCCCCCGAGGGCCAATCGAGCCCGGGGTGGGGGCGCCGGGCATCTCCCGAGGAGGGCTATCGAGCTGCGTCGTTACCTCATTTTCCTTCCTGGGTCGTACTACCAGACCCCTCGAGGCACCTTCCCGAGCCGGGGAACGAGCTCCTCCGTCGGCTGCCGAGCGCAGGGCAGACGGGGTGGATGAACCCGGGTCTGACGGAGCTTTCGGCTTCTAACTCGGCCGTCCCCGGGCCGAATCGCCTCAAACTCGGGACCTAGGTAGGGGAGGACGGGCCCTACCGAACGAGACCGGCCCCTAGCCTCTGGGCCCCCGGGGCCCGGAGCTATTCGCGGTCAAAGGTGGAACTTTGGCGGGGTATATCTCCCGGGCCCTGGGGCCCAGAGACTCGGGGGCGGTGCCGTTCGATAGCCCCCAGGGAGCTCTACCGACGACCCGAATTTGGAAGAGTTTGGCCGCCAAACGGCCGAGTTATAACGGGGCAAAGTTTGAAATTTGGCGGGGTATATCTCCCGGGCCCTGGGTCCCAGAGACTCGGGGGCGGCGTCGTTCGACAGCCCCCCCGGAGCTCTACCGACGACCCGAATTTGGAAGCGTTCGGCCGCGAAACGGCCGAGTTATAGCGGGTCAAACTTTGGCCGTTTTCGACTTTGGGGCTCCGTACCGCCGGCCCCCGAGGGCCAATCGAGCCCGGGGTGGGGGCGCCGGGCGTCTCCCGAGGAGGGCTATCGAGCTGCGTCGTTACCTCATTTTCCTTCCTGGGTCGTACTACCAGACCCCTCGAGGCACCTTCCCGAGCCGGGGAACGAGCTCCTCCGTCGGCGGCCGAGCGCAGGGCAGAGGGGGTGGATGAACCTGGGTCTGACGGAGTTTTCGGCTTATAACTCGGCCGTCCCCCGGGCGATTCGCCTCAAACTCGGGACGTAGGTAGGGGAGGAAGGGCCCTACCGAACGAGACCGGCCGCGAGGCTCTGGGCCCCCGGGGCCCGGCGCTATTCGCGGTCAAAGGTGGAACTTTGGCGGGGTATATCTCCCGGGCCCTGGGGCCCAGAGACTCGGGGGCGGCGTCGTTCGATAGCCCCCTCGGAGCTCTACCGACGACCCGAATTTGGAAGCGTTCGGCCGCCAAACGGCCGAGTTATAACGGGTCAAAGTTTGAACTTTGGCGGGGTATATCTCCCGGGCCCTGGGGCCCAGAGACTCGGGGGCGGCGTCGTTCGATAGCCCCCTCGGAGCTCTACCGACGACCCGAATTTGGAAGCGTTCGGCCGCCAAACGGCCGAGTTATAACGGGTCAAAGTTTGAACTTTGGCGGGGTATATCTCCCGGGCCCTGGGGCCCAGAGACTCGGGGGCGGCGTCGTTCGATAGCCCCCTCGGAGCTCTACCGACGACCCGAATTTGGAAGCGTTCGGCCGCCAAACGGCCGAGTTATAACGGGGCAAAGTTGCTCATTTTTGCCCGAAAAAGTCCCACCTCGAGCGGCCGAGGCGGTCGGGAGCGGGGGGTTGGATGTTCGACCTAAGAAGTGGAATCTCTGACTTGGAAAAATTCTCCTCTCTTTTTAGCTGCCAAAACCTAAGTCGCTTAAGGCTTTCTTGGGCCATACTTCCATCCTCCCGGGGGTACCCCGAGCCGGTCGGTCAGGCCGGGGAGGGCGCCTCTTCCCGGGCAAGAGGCGGACGGGCCGAGGGCCCCCCGGGGAAACGGAGCCTGGAGGAGACGCTTTCGCCCACCGTTTTGACTATGAAGAGAGGGGTTTTCGAGGCCGCACCGGAGGCACCCGGGGCGGGCTAGGGAATCGGCCTTGCGCCCCTCCTTCCCGATGGATGAAACCAAGCCTCCAGGGGCTTTTTGAGCGTACCTAAGCCCACGAGGGGGGCGCCCTGGTGGGTGTGGAAGTAGGCCCGGCCCCCCTACTTCCTGCTGGATGGAACCGAGGCTCCAGGGGCTTTTTGAGCGTACCTAAGCCCACGAGGGGGGCGCCCTGGTGGGTGTGGAAGTAGGCCCGGCCCCCCTACTTCCTGCTGGATGGAACCGAGGCTCCAGGGGCTTTTTGAGCGTACCTAAGCCCACGAGGGGGGCGCCCTGGTGGGTGTGGAAGTAGGCCCGGCCCCCCTACTTCCTGTTGGATGGAACCGAGGCTCCAGGGGCTTTTTGAGCGTACCTAAGCCCACGAGGGGGGCGCCCTGGTGGGTGTGGAAGTAGGCCCGGCCCCCCTACTTCCTGTTGGATGGAACCGAGGCCCAGGGGGCTTTTTGAGCGTACCTAAGCCCACGAGGGGGGAGCCCTGGTGGGTGTGGAAGTAGGCCCGGGCCCCCTACTTCCTGTTGGATGGAACCAAGGCCCAGGGGGCTTTTTGAGCGTACCTAAGCCCACGAGGGGGGCGCCCTGGTGGGTGTGGAAGTAGGCCCGGCCCCCCTACTTCCTGTTGGATGGAACCGAGGCTCCAGGGGCTTTTTGAGCGTACCTAAGCCCACGAGGGGGGCGCCCTGGTGGGTGTGGAAGTAGGCCCGGGCCCCCTACTTCCTGTTGGATGGAACCGAGGCCCAGGGGGCTTTTTGAGCGTACCTAAGCCCACGAGGGGGGCGCCCTGGTGGGTGTGGAAGTAGGCCCGGCCCCCCTACTTCCTGTTGGATGGAACCGAGGCTCCAGGGGCTTTTTGAGCGTACCTAAGCCCACGAGGGGGGAGCCCCGGTGGGTGTGGAAGCAGGCCCGGCCCCCCTACTTCCTGTTGGATGGAACCAAGGCTCCAGGGGCTTTTTGAGCGTACCTAAGCCCACGAGGGGGGCGCCCTGGTGGGTGTGGAAGTAGGCCCGGGCCCCCTACTTCCTGTTGGATGGAACCAAGGCCCAGGGGGCTTTTTGAGCGTACCTAAGCCCACGAGGGGGGCGCCCTGGTGGGTGTGGAAGTAGGCCCGGCCCCCCTACTTCCTGTTGGATGGAACCAAGGCTCCAGGGGCTTTTTGAGCGTACCTAAGCCCACGAGGGGGGCGCCCCGGTGGGTGTGGAAGCAGGCCCGGCCCCCCTACTTCCTGTTGGATGGAACCAAGGCTCCAGGGGCTTTTTGAGCGTACCTAAGCCCACGAGGGGGGCGCCCTGGTGGGTGTGGAAGTAGGCCCGGGCCCCCTACTTCCTGTTGGATGGAACCAAGGCCCAGGGGGCTTTTTGAGCGTACCTAAGCCCACGAGGGGGGCGCCCTGGCGGGTAAGGGAGTGGGCCTGGCACCCCTGCTCCGGTCCTGTGGAACCAAGTGCTCCGAGGCTCCCAGGGGCTTTTCGAGCGTACCTAAGCCCGCCCGGGCGGAGATTCCCTTTGGGTCCTGGGGGTCTCCCTCAGAGGCCGTGTGGCCGACTCCCCTCACCCTCCTCGGGCAGGCCGAGCGGGTCAGAGACCCTGGATGAATTTGGGCCTGAAAAATGCACTAAGTGTAAAGGGCCTTCTTGGGCCATACCTCCATCCTCCAGGGGGTACCTCGGGCAGGTCGGTCAAGCCCGAGAGGGAGCCTCTTCCCCGGACGGGGCGGGGGAGAGAGCCCCCTGCGGCGGAAGCGGCCGCCTAAGCGCCGGACCTCCTACGGGCCGTCGTGCCTTTGGCGAGAGGGCAAATCAGAACGACAGCAGGCCATGCCTGCACGCTTACTTTGCCCAGAAAGAGAGCCCCGAGGCGGGCGTGAAACAGGGCCAAAGTGCCCTTGTACCCGAAAGATGGTGGTCAAGCCCCCAGGGGCCCTGTCCTGCTCGCCTTTGCCCAGAAAGAGAGCCCCGAGGCGGGCATGAAACAGAGCCGAAAGAGGGTCTGGAGGTGGGGGGTCTCCCTCAGAGGCCGTGTGGCCGACTCCCCTCACCCTCCTCGGGCAGGCCGAGCGGGTCAGGGACCCTGGATGAAGGTTGGTCTGGAAAAATGCACTAAGCCTAAAGGGCCTTCTTGGGCCATACCTCCATCCTTCAGGGGGTACCTCGGGCAGGTCGGTCAAGCCCGAGAGGGAGCCTCTTCCCCGGACGGGGCGGGGGAGAGAGCCCCCTGCGGCGGAAGCGGCCGCCTAAGCGCCGGACCTCCTACGGGCCGTCGTGCCTTTGGCGAGAGGGCAAATCAGAACGACAGCAGGCCATGCCTGCACGCTTACTTTGCCCAGAAAGAGAGCCCCGAGGCGGGCGTGAAACAGGGCCAAAGTGCCCTTGTACCCGAAAGATGGTGGTCAAGCCCCCAGGGGCCCTGTCCTGCTCGCCTTTGCCCAGAAAGAGAGCCCCGAGGCGGGCATGAAACAGAGCCGAAAGAGGGTCTGGAGGTGGGGGGTCTCCCTCAGAGGCCGTGTGGCCGACTCCCCTCACCCTCCTCGGGCAGGCCGAGCGGGTCAGAGACCCTGGATGAATTTGGGTCTGAAAAATGCACTAAGTGTAAAGGGCCTTCTTGGGCCATACCTCCATCCTTCAGGGGGTACCTCGGGCAGGTCGGTCAAGCCCGAGAGGGAGCCTCTTCCCCGGACGGGGCGGGGGGGAGAGCCCCCTGCGGCGGAAGCGGCCGCCTAAGCGCCGGACCTCCTACGGGCCGTCGTGCCTTTGGCGAGAGGGCAAATCAGAACGACAGCAGGCCATGCCTGCACGCTTACTTTGCCCAGAAAGAGAGCCCCGAGGCGGGCGTGAAACAGAGCCAAAGTGCCCTTGTACCCGAAAGATGGTGGTCAAGCCCCCAGGGGCCCTGTCCTGCTCGCCTTTGCCCAGAAAGAGAGCCCCGAGGCGGGCATGAAACAGAGCCGAAAGAGGGTCTGGAGGTGGGGGGTCTCCCTCAGAGGCCGTGTGGCCGACTCCCCTCACCCTCCTCGGGCAGGCCGAGCGGGTCAGGGACCCTGGATGAAGGTTGGTCTGGAAAAATGCACTAAGTCTAAAGGGCCTTCTTGGGCCATACCTCCATCCTCCAGGGGGGTACCTCGGGCAGGTCGGTCAAGCCCGAGAGGGAGCCTCTTCCCCGGACGGGGCGGGGGGGAGAGCCCCCTACGGCGGAAGCGGTCGCCTGAGAGAGGGACCTCCTACGGGCCGTCGTGCCTTTGGCGAGAGGGCAAATCAGAACGACAAACAGGCCATGCCTGCACGCTTACTTTGCCCAGAAAGAGAGCCCCGAGGCGGGCGTGAAACAGGGCCAAAGTGCCCTTGTACCCGAAAGATGGTGGTCAAGCCCCCAGGGGCCCTGTCCTGCTCGCCTTTGCCCAGAAAGAGAGCCCCGAGGCGGGCATGAAACAGAGCCGAAAGAGGGTCTGGAGGTGGGGGGTCTCCCTCAGAGGCCGTGTGGCCGACTCCCCTCACCCTCCTCGGGCAGGCCGAGCGGGTCAGAGACCCTGGATGAATTTGGGTCTGAAAAATGCACTAAGTCTAAAGGGCCTTCTCGGGCCATACCTCCATCCTTCAGGGGGTACCTCGGGCAGGTCGGTCAAGCCCGAGAGGGAGCCTCTTCCCCGGACAGGGCGGGGGGGAGAGCCCCCTACGGCGGAAGCGGTCGCCTGAGAGAGGGACCTCCTACGGGCCGTCGTGCCTTTGGCGAGAGGGCAAATCAGAACGACAACAGGCCATGCCTGCACGCTTACTTTGCCCAGAAAGAGATCCCCGAGGCGGGCGTGAAACAGAGCCAAAGAGCCCTTGTACCCGAACGATGGTGGTCAAGCCCCCAGGGGCCCTGTCCTGCTCGCCTTTGCCCAGAAAGAGAGGCCCAAGGCGGGCATGAAACAGAGCCAAAGAGGGTCTGGAGGTGGGGGGGGGTCTCCCTCAGAGGCCGTGTGGCCGACTCCCCTCACCCTCCTCGGGCAGGCCGAGCGGGTCAGAGACCCTGGATGAATGTTGGTCTGGGAAAATGCACTAAGTCTAAAGGGCCTTCTTGGGCCATACCTCCATCCTTCAAGGGGGTACCTCGGGCAGGTCGGTCAAGCCCGAGAGAGAGCCTCTTCCCCGGACGGGGCGGGGGAGAGAGCCCCCTGCGGCGGAAGCGGCCGCCTAAGCGCCGGACCTCCTACGGGCCGTCGTGCCTTTGGCGAGAGGGCAAATCAGAACGACAGCAGGCCATGCCTGCGCGCTTGCTTTGCCCAGAAAGAGAGCCCCGAGGCGGGCATGAAACAGAGCCAAAGTGCCCTTGTACCCGAAAGATGGTGGTCAAGCCCCCAGGGGCCCCGTTGTACGTGCCTTGTCCCAGCACGAGAGCCCCAAGGCGGGCAGGCCGAGCGGGTCAGAGACCCCGGATGAAGGTTGGTCTGGAAAAATGCACTAAGTCTAAAGGGCCTTCTCGGGCCATACCTCCATCCTTCAGGGGGTACCTCGGGCAGGTCGGTCAAGCCCGAGAGGGAGCCTCTTCCCCGGACAGGGCGGGGGGGAGAGCCCTCTACGGCGGAAGCGGTCGCCTGAGAGAGGGACCTCCTACGGGCCGTCGTGCCTTTGGCGAGAGGGCAAATCGGAACGACAACAGGCCATGCCTGCACGCTTACTTTGACCCAGAAAGAGAGCCCCGAGGTGGGCATGAAACCAGAACGAAAGTGCCTCATGCCACCAAGATGGTGGTCGAAGGCCCCCAGGGGCCCCGTTGTACGTGCCTTGTCCCAGCACGAGAGCCCCGAGGCGGGCAGGGCAGAGTGGGTCAGAGACCCCGGATGAACGTTGGTCTGGAAAAATGCACTAAGTCTAAAGGGCCTTCTCGGGCCATACCTCCATCCTTCAGGGGGTACCTCGGGCAGGTCGGTCAAGCCCGAGAGGGAGCCTCTTCCCCGGACAGGGCGGGGGGGAGAGCCCCCTACGGCGGAAGCGGTCGCCTGAGAGAGGGTCCTCCTACGGGCCGCCGTGCCTTTGGCGAGAGGGCAAATCGGAACGAAAGACGTGGTGCGCGAAGGAACCCCTGACCGATCGGAAAGCATCGCACGCCCAGAGTCGGGTCCCCCGCCCGGCCCCCTCGGCGGCCGCCTTGGGCGCGGTGCACCCGGCTCGCTTCGCGTGCCGCCTCGGCCCGAAGGTTCGTGGGAGGCATAGACGCCCGGTCTAACGCAGCGGCCCGGCACGTTCCGAAACAGAACGGACGTGCCGTATACCACAAAGACGGTTGTCTAGCCCCGAGGGGCCCTGACGTACGTGCCTCGTCCCAGCACGTGAGCCCCAAAGGCGGGCAGGCCTCTCAGGCCAGAGACCCTGGAGGAATCGGGGTCTGAAAAACGCACCAAGTCCAAAGGTGCTTCTGGGGCGGTACATCCAGCCTCCCGGCGGTGTCCCCGGGCAGGCCGAGCGGGGAGCCTCTCTCCCGGACAGGGCGGGGGAGAGAGCCCCCGCGGCGGAAGCGGTCGCCTCGGCGCCGGACCTCCCACGGGCCGTCGTGCCTTTGGCGAGAGGGAAAATCGGAACGAAAGACGTGGTGCGCGAAGGAACCCCTGACCGATCGGAAAGCATCGCACGCCAGAGTCGGGTCCCTGCCCGGCCGCCTCGGCGGCCGCCATGGGCGTGGTGCACCCGGCTCGCTTTTTGCGTGCGGGAGACGGCCAACTCGGCCCAAAGGTTCGTGGGAGGCATAGACGCCCGGTCTAACGCAGCGGTCCGGAACGGCACGGGGGCCCGAGGGCGCGCGCGGATACGAGGGGGGCACGGTGCCCGCCACCCCCCCGGCGCTCGCTTGCGCCTCCGCCCGTCCGTGGCAGCCCCCGCGACCGAGAAACACCCCTGCCTCGTTACGAGGGCCGGTCGCCCTAACCCCCGTCCGAGCGGGAAGGGAGGCGCGGGTACGGCCTCCGGCAGAGCGCCCCCGCGGGCGGCCCCCCGGTGGATCCTGGTCTCCCGCCCGTCCCGGGGGGAGGGAGGCCCCTGGGGAACCGCCGAGCGCCACCCGCCCGCGGGACGCGCAGCGCGGCTGCCGGAGGGAACTCTGATCCCGCGCGTCTCCCCGCCCGCCGGACAGCGCCTTTCCCTCTCCGTGCGGCCCGTGGGGGAAGAAAGAAGAAGAAGAAGAAGAAGAAGAGGGCTCTCGGCCGCCGCCTTCCCTCCCTCTCTCTCTCCTCTCTCTCTTCCCCGCCGGGGCCGCCGAACGAGGACGTGGCGCTACCTGGTTGATCCTGCCAGTAACATATGCTTGTCTCAAAGATTAAGCCATGCAAGTCTAAGTGCAAACGGTGTTAACAGTGAAACTGCGAATGGCTCATTAAATCAGTTATGGTCCCTTTGATCGCACCATCCAAAGTACTTGGATACCTGTGGCAATTCCAGAGCTAATACATGCAAACGGGCGCCGACCCGCCCGGGGGTACGGGGCGAGGGTCCCGCTCCCGGGGGGGGACGCGTGCATTTATCAGATCCAAAACCCGCCCGGGGGGTCCGCCCCCCGGCCGAACCTTGGTGACTCTGGATAACCTCGGGCCGATCGCGCGCCCTCCGCGGCGGCGACGATCCTTTCGAATGTCTGCCCTATCAAACTTTCGATGGTACCCACCGCGCCTACCATGGTGACCACGGGTGACGGGGAATCAGGGTTCGATTCCGGAGAGGGAGCCTGAGAAACGGCTACCACATCCAAGGAAGGCAGCAGGCGCGCAAATTACCCACTTCCAAAGCGGAGAGGTAGTGACGAAAAATAACGATACAGGTCTCTTTCGAGGCCCTGTAATCGGGTTGAGCGTATCCTAAACCCTTGGGCGAGGACCCATTGGAGGGCAAGTCTGGTGCCAGCAGCCGCGGTAATTCCAGCTCCAATAGCGTATACCAATGTTGCTGCAGTTAAAAAGCTCGTAGTTGGACCTCGGGCGCGGGCTGGCGGAGCGTCGAGAGGCGAACCACCGCCTGCCCCGCGCCCTGTCTCGCGGCGTCCCCCGGATGCCCTTGACTGGGTGTTTCCGCGGGGGGCACGCGCACGTTTA
>CM065132.1:30435000-30495821 GCA_033026305.1 Cirrhinus molitorella | reverse complement strand
AAAAATCGAAGTAACAGAAGCCATAGAAGAAGTCAAGGTAGAAGTCGATAAAAAAAAAAAAAAAACTCGAAGTAACAGAAGCCATAGAAGAAGCCATGATAGAAGTCGATGAAAGAAAAAATCAAAATAACAGAAGCCATAGAGGAAGTCAAGGTAGAAGTCGATGAAAGAAAAAACGAAATAACAGAAGCCATAGAGGAAGTCAAGGTAGAAGACGATGAAAGAAAAAATCGAAGTAACAGAACCCATAGAAGAAGTCAAGGTAGAAGTCGATGAAAGAAAAAATCGAAGTAACAGAAGCCATAGAAGAAGTCAAGGTAGAAGTCGATGAAAGAAAAAATCGAAGTAACAGAAGCCATAGAAGAAGTAAAGGTAGAAGTCGATGAAAGAAAAAATCGAAGTAACAGAAGACATAGAAGAAGTCAAGGTAGAAGTCGATGAAAGAAAAAATCGAAGTAACAGAAGCCATAGAAGAAGTCAAGGTAGAAGTCGATGAAAGAAAAAATCGAAGTAACAGAAGCCATAGAAGAAGTCAAGGTAGAAGTCGATGAAAGAAAAAATCGAAGAAACAGAAGCCATAGAAGAAGCCATGGTAGAAGTCGAAGAAAGAAAAAATCGAAGAAACAGAAGCCATAGAAGAAGCCATGGTAGAAGTCGATGAAAGAAAAAATCGAAGAAAATTAAAAATCGAAGAAACAGAAGCCATAGAAGAAGCCATGGAAGAAGTCGATGAAAGAAAAAATCGAAGTAACAGAAGCCATAGAAGAAGTCAAGGTAGAAGTCGATGAAAGAAAAAATCGAAGTAACTGAAACCATAGAAGAAGTCAAGGTAGAAGTCGATAAAAAAAAAAAAAAAAAACTCAAAGTAACTGAAGCCATAGAAGAAGTCAAGGTAGAAGTCGATGAAAGAAAAAATCGAAGTAACAGAAGCCATAGAGGAAGTCAAGGTAGAAGTCGAGGAAAGGAAAAATCGAAATAACTGAAACCATAGAAGAAGTCAAGGTAGAAGTCGATAAAAAAAGAAAAAAAAAAAAAATTGAAGTAACTGAAGCCATAGAAGAAGTCAAGGTAGAAGTCGATGAAAGGAAAAATCTAAATAACCGAAGCCATAGAGGAAGTCAAGGTAGAAGTCGATGAAAGAAAAAATCGAAGTAACTGAAACCATAGAAGAAGTCAAGACAGAAGTCGATTAAAAAAAAAAAAAAAAACTAGAAGTAACAGAAGCCATAGAAGAAGTCAAGGTAGAAGTCGATGAAAGAAAAAATCGAAGTAACAGAAGCCATAGAAGATGTCAAGGTAGAAGTCGATGAAAGAAAAAATCGAAGTAACAGAAGCCATAGAGGAAGTCACGGTAGAAGTCGATGAAAGAAAAAATCGAAGAAACAGAAGCCATAGAAGAAGCCATGGAAGAAGTCGATGAAAGAAAAAATCGAAGTAACAGAAGCCATATAAGAAGTCAAGGTAAAAGTCGATGAAAGAAAAAATCTAAGTAACAGAAGACATAGAAGAAGTCAAGGTAGAAGTCGATAAAAAATAAAAAAAAACTCGAAGTAACTGAAGCCATAGAAGAAGTCAAGGTAGAAGTCGATGAAAGAAAAAATCGAAGTAACAGAAGCCAAAGAAGAAGTCAAGGTAGAAGTCGATAAAAAAAAAAAAATAAAAAAAATCGAAGTAACAGAAGCCCTAGAAGAAGTCAAGGTAGAAGTCGATTAAAAAAAAAAAAAAAAAACTCGAAGTAACTGAAGCCTTAGAAGAAGTCATGGTAGAAGTCGATGAAAGAAAAAATCGAAGTAACAGAAGCCATAGAAGAAGTCAAGGTAGAAGTCGATAAAAAAAGAAAAAAAAAAAAAAAAAAACTCGAAGTAACTGAAGCCATAGAAGAAGTCAAGGTAGAAGTCGATGAAACAAAAAATCGAAGTAACAGAAGCCATAGAAGAAGTCAAGGTAGAAGTCGATAAAAGAAAAAATCGAAGTAACAGAAGCCATAGAAGAAGTCAAGGTGGAAGTCGATGAAAGAAAAAATCGAAATAACAGAAGCCATAGAGGAAGTAAAGGTAAAAGTCGATGAAAGAAAAAATCGAAGTAACTGAAACCATAGAAGAAGTCAAGGTAGAAGTCGATAAAAAAAGAAAAAAAAAAAAAAAAACTCGAAGTAACTGAAGCCATAGAAGAAGTCAAGGTAGAAGTCGATAAAAAAAGAAAAAGAAAAAAAAAAAACTCGAAGTAACTGAAGCCATAGAAGAAGTCAAGGTAGAAGTCGATGAAAGAAAAAATCGAAGTAACAGAAGCCATAGAAGAAGTCAAGGTGGAAGTCGATGAAAGAAAAAATCGAAATAACAGAAGCCATAGAGCAAGTAAAGCTAAAAGTCGATGAAAGAAAAAATCGAAGTAACTGAAACCATAGAAGAAGTCAAGGTAGAAGTCGATAAAAGATTAAAAAAAACTCAAAGTAACTGAATCCATTGAAGAAGTCAAGGTAGAAGTCGTTGAAAGAAAAAATCGAAATAACAGAAGTCATAGAGGAAGTCAAGGTAGAAGTCGATGAAAGAAAAACTCGAAGTAACTGAAACCATAGAAGAGGTGAAGATAGAAGTCGAAAAAAAAAAAAAAAAAACTCGAAGTAACAGAAGCCATAGAAGAAGTCAAGGTAGAAGTCGATAAAAAATAAAAAAAAACTCAAAGTAACTGAAGCCATAGAAGAAGTCAAGGTAGAAGTCGATGAAAGAAAAAATAGAAATAACAGAAGCCATAGAGGAAGTAAAGGTAAGAGTCGATGAAAGAAAAAATCGAAGTAACTGAAACCATAGAAGAAGTCAAGGTAGAAGTCGATAAAAAAAAAAAAAAAAAAAAAAAAACTCAAAGTAACTGAATCCATTGAAGAAGTCAAGGTAGAAGTCGTTGAAAGAAAAAATCGAAATAACAGAAGCCATAGAGGAAGTCAAGGTAGAAGTCGATGAAAGAAAAAATCGAAGTAACTGAAACCATAGAAGAGGTGAAGATAGAACTCGATTAAAAAAAAAAAAAAAACTCGAAGTAACAGAAGCCATAGAAGAAGTCAAAGTAGAAGTCGATGAAAGAAAAAATCGAAGTAACAGAAACCATAGAAGAAGTCAAGATAGAAGTCGATAAAAAAAAAAAAAAAAAAAACTCGAAGTAACAGAAGCCATAGAAGAAGTCAAGGTAGAAGTCGATGAAAGAAAAAATCAAAATAACAGAAGCCATAGAGGAAGTAAAGGTAAAAGTCGATGAAAGAAAAAATCGAAGTAACTGAAACCATAGAAGAAGTCAAGGTAGAAGTCGATAAAAAAAGAAAAAAAAAAAAAAAAACTCAAAGTAACTGAAGCCATAGAAGAAGTAAAGGTAAAAGTCGATGAAAGAAAAAATCGAAGTAACTGAAGCCATAGTAGAAGTCAAGGTAGAAGTCGATAAAAAAAAAAAAAAAAAAAAATCGAAGTAACAGAAGCCATAGAAGAAGTCAAGGTAGAAGTCGATGAAAGAAAAAATCGAAGTAACAGAAGACATAGAAGAAGTCAAGGTAGAAGTCGATAAAAAATAAAAAAAAACTCGAAGTAACAGAAGCCAAAGAAGAAGTCAAGGTAGAAGTCGATAAAAAAAAAAAATAAAAAAATTGAAGTAACAGAAGCCATAGAAGAAGTCAAGGTAGAAGTCGATAAAAAAAAAAAAAAAAAACTCGAAGTAACTGAAGCCATAGAAGAAGTCAAGGTAGAAGTCAATGAAAGAAAAAATCGAAGTAACAGAAGCCATAGAAGAAGTCCAGGTAGAAGTCGATAAAAAAAAAATCGAAGTAACTGAAACCATAGAAGAAGTCAAGGTAGAAGCCGATAAAAAAAGAAAAAAAAAACAAAAAAAACTCGAAGTAACTGAAGCCATAGAAGAAGCTATGGAAGAAGTCGATGAAAGAAAAAATCGAAATAACAGAAGCCATAGAAGAAGCCATGGTAGAAGTCGATGAAAGAAAAAATCGAAATAACAGAAGCCATAGAAGAAGCCATGGTAGAAGTCGATAAAAGAAAAAATCGAAATAACAGAAGCCATAGAAGAAGCCATGGTAGAAGTCGATGAAAGAAAAAATCGAAATAACAGAAGCCATAGAGGAAGTCAAGGTAGAAGTCGATGAAAGAAAAAATCGAAGTAACTGAAACCATAGAAGAAGTCAAGGTAGAAGTCGATAAAAAAAGAGAAAAAAAAAAAAACTCGAAGTAACTGAAGCCATAAAAGAAGTCAAGGTAGAAGTCGATAAAAGAAAAAATCGAAGTAACAGAAGCCATAGAAGAAGTCAAGGTGGAAGTCGATGAAAGAAAAAATCGAAGTAACTGAAGCCATAGAAGAAGTCAAGGTAGAAGTCGATAAAAAAAGAAAAAAAAAAAAAAAAAACTCGAAGTAACTGAAGCCATAGAAGAAGTCAAGGTAGAAGTCGATGAAAGAAAAAATCGAAGTAACAGAAGCCATAGAAGAAGTCAAGGTAGAAGTCGATAAAAAAAAAAAAAAAACTCGAAGTAACAGAAGCCATAGAAGAAGCCATGATAGAAGTCGATGAAAGAAAAAATCAAAATAACAGAAGCCATAGAGGAAGTCAAGGTAGAAGTCGATGAAAGAAAAAACGAAATAACAGAAGCCATAGAGGAAGTCAAGGTAGAAGACGATGAAAGAAAAAATCGAAGTAACAGAACCCATAGAAGAAGTCAAGGTAGAAGTCGATGAAAGAAAAAATCGAAGTAACAGAAGCCATAGAAGAAGTCAAGGTAGAAGTCGATGAAAGAAAAAATCGAAGTAACAGAAGCCATAGAAGAAGTAAAGGTAGAAGTCGATGAAAGAAAAAATCGAAGTAACAGAAGACATAGAAGAAGTCAAGGTAGAAGTCGATGAAAGAAAAAATCGAAGTAACAGAAGCCATAGAAGAAGTCAAGGTAGAAGTCGATGAAAGAAAAAATCGAAGTAACAGAAGCCATAGAAGAAGTCAAGGTAGAAGTCGATGAAAGAAAAAATCGAAGAAACAGAAGCCATAGAAGAAGCCATGGTAGAAGTCGAAGAAAGAAAAAATCGAAGAAACAGAAGCCATAGAAGAAGCCATGGTAGAAGTCGATGAAAGAAAAAATCGAAGAAAATTAAAAATCGAAGAAACAGAAGCCATAGAAGAAGCCATGGAAGAAGTCGATGAAAGAAAAAATCGAAGTAACAGAAGCCATAGAAGAAGTCAAGGTAGAAGTCGATGAAAGAAAAAATCGAAGTAACTGAAACCATAGAAGAAGTCAAGGTAGAAGTCGATAAAAAAAAAAAAAAAAAACTCAAAGTAACTGAAGCCATAGAAGAAGTCAAGGTAGAAGTCGATGAAAGAAAAAATCGAAGTAACAGAAGCCATAGAGGAAGTCAAGGTAGAAGTCGAGGAAAGGAAAAATCGAAATAACTGAAACCATAGAAGAAGTCAAGGTAGAAGTCGATAAAAAAAGAAAAAAAAAAAAAATTGAAGTAACTGAAGCCATAGAAGAAGTCAAGGTAGAAGTCGATGAAAGGAAAAATCTAAATAACCGAAGCCATAGAGGAAGTCAAGGTAGAAGTCGATGAAAGAAAAAATCGAAGTAACTGAAACCATAGAAGAAGTCAAGACAGAAGTCGATTAAAAAAAAAAAAAAAAAACTAGAAGTAACAGAAGCCATAGAAGAAGTCAAGGTAGAAGTCGATGAAAGAAAAAATCGAAGTAACAGAAGCCATAGAAGATGTCAAGGTAGAAGTCGATGAAAGAAAAAATCGAAGTAACAGAAGCCATAGAGGAAGTCACGGTAGAAGTCGATGAAAGAAAAAATCGAAGAAACAGAAGCCATAGAAGAAGCCATGGAAGAAGTCGATGAAAGAAAAAATCGAAGTAACAGAAGCCATATAAGAAGTCAAGGTAAAAGTCGATGAAAGAAAAAATCTAAGTAACAGAAGACATAGAAGAAGTCAAGGTAGAAGTCGATAAAAAATAAAAAAAAACTCGAAGTAACTGAAGCCATAGAAGAAGTCAAGGTAGAAGTCGATGAAAGAAAAAATCGAAGTAACAGAAGCCAAAGAAGAAGTCAAGGTAGAAGTCGATAAAAAAAAAAAAATAAAAAAAATCGAAGTAACAGAAGCCCTAGAAGAAGTCAAGGTAGAAGTCGATTAAAAAAAAAAAAAAAAAACTCGAAGTAACTGAAGCCTTAGAAGAAGTCATGGTAGAAGTCGATGAAAGAAAAAATCGAAGTAACAGAAGCCATAGAAGAAGTCAAGGTAGAAGTCGATAAAAAAAGAAAAAAAAAAAAAAAAAAACTCGAAGTAACTGAAGCCATAGAAGAAGTCAAGGTAGAAGTCGATGAAACAAAAAATCGAAGTAACAGAAGCCATAGAAGAAGTCAAGGTAGAAGTCGATAAAAGAAAAAATCGAAGTAACAGAAGCCATAGAAGAAGTCAAGGTGGAAGTCGATGAAAGAAAAAATCGAAATAACAGAAGCCATAGAGGAAGTAAAGGTAAAAGTCGATGAAAGAAAAAATCGAAGTAACTGAAACCATAGAAGAAGTCAAGGTAGAAGTCGATAAAAAAAGAAAAAAAAAAAAAAAAAACTCGAAGTAACTGAAGCCATAGAAGAAGTCAAGGTAGAAGTCGATAAAAAAAGAAAAAGAAAAAAAAAAAACTCGAAGTAACTGAAGCCATAGAAGAAGTCAAGGTAGAAGTCGATGAAAGAAAAAATCGAAGTAACAGAAGCCATAGAAGAAGTCAAGGTGGAAGTCGATGAAAGAAAAAATCGAAATAACAGAAGCCATAGAGCAAGTAAAGCTAAAAGTCGATGAAAGAAAAAATCGAAGTAACTGAAACCATAGAAGAAGTCAAGGTAGAAGTCGATAAAAGATAAAAAAAAACTCAAAGTAACTGAATCCATTGAAGAAGTCAAGGTAGAAGTCGTTGAAAGAAAAAATCGAAATAACAGAAGTCATAGAGGAAGTCAAGGTAGAAGTCGATGAAAGAAAAACTCGAAGTAACTGAAACCATAGAAGAGGTGAAGATAGAAGTCGAAAAAAAAAAAAAAAAAACTCGAAGTAACAGAAGCCATAGAAGAAGTCAAGGTAGAAGTCGATAAAAAATAAAAAAAAACTCAAAGTAACTGAAGCCATAGAAGAAGTCAAGGTAGAAGTCGATGAAAGAAAAAATAGAAATAACAGAAGCCATAGAGGAAGTAAAGGTAAGAGTCGATGAAAGAAAAAATCGAAGTAACTGAAACCATAGAAGAAGTCAAGGTAGAAGTCGATAAAAAAAAAAAAAAAAAAAAAAAAACTCAAAGTAACTGAATCCATTGAAGAAGTCAAGGTAGAAGTCGTTGAAAGAAAAAATCTAAATAACAGAAGCCATAGAGGAAGTCAAGGTAGAAGTCGATGAAAGAAAAAATCGAAGTAACTGAAACCATAGAAGAGGTGAAGATAGAACTCGATTAAAAAAAAAAAAAAAACTCGAAGTAACAGAAGCCATAGAAGAAGTCAAAGTAGAAGTCGATGAAAGAAAAAATCGAAGTAACAGAAACCATAGAAGAAGTCAAGATAGAAGTCGATAAAAAAAAAAAAAAAAAAAACTCGAAGTAACAGAAGCCATAGAAGAAGTCAAGGTAGAAGTCGATGAAAGAAAAAATCAAAATAACAGAAGCCATAGAGGAAGTAAAGGTAAAAGTCGATGAAAGAAAAAATCGAAGTAACTGAAACCATAGAAGAAGTCAAGGTAGAAGTCGATAAAAAAAGAAAAAAAAAAAAAAAAACTCAAAGTAACTGAAGCCATAGAAGAAGTAAAGGTAAAAGTCGATGAAAGAAAAAATCGAAGTAACTGAAGCCATAGTAGAAGTCAAGGTAGAAGTCGATAAAAAAAAAAAAAAAAAAAAATCGAAGTAACAGAAGCCATAGAAGAAGTCAAGGTAGAAGTCGATGAAAGAAAAAATCGAAGTAACAGAAGACATAGAAGAAGTCAAGGTAGAAGTCGATAAAAAATAAAAAAAAACTCGAAGTAACAGAAGCCAAAGAAGAAGTCAAGGTAGAAGTCGATAAAAAAAAAAAATAAAAAAATTGAAGTAACAGAAGCCATAGAAGAAGTCAAGGTAGAAGTCGATAAAAAAAAAAAAAAAAAACTCGAAGTAACTGAAGCCATAGAAGAAGTCAAGGTAGAAGTCAATGAAAGAAAAAATCGAAGTAACAGAAGCCATAGAAGAAGTCCAGGTAGAAGTCGATAAAAAAAAAATCGAAGTAACTGAAACCATAGAAGAAGTCAAGGTAGAAGCCGATAAAAAAAGAAAAAAAAAACAAAAAAAACTCGAAGTAACTGAAGCCATAGAAGAAGCTATGGAAGAAGTCGATGAAAGAAAAAATCGAAATAACAGAAGCCATAGAAGAAGCCATGGTAGAAGTCGATGAAAGAAAAAATCGAAATAACAGAAGCCATAGAAGAAGCCATGGTAGAAGTCGATAAAAGAAAAAATCGAAATAACAGAAGCCATAGAAGAAGCCATGGTAGAAGTCGATGAAAGAAAAAATCGAAATAACAGAAGCCATAGAGGAAGTCAAGGTAGAAGTCGATGAAAGAAAAAATCGAAGTAACTGAAACCATAGAAGAAGTCAAGGTAGAAGTCGATAAAAAAAGAGAAAAAAAAAAAAACTCGAAGTAACTGAAGCCATAAAAGAAGTCAAGGTAGAAGTCGATAAAAGAAAAAATCGAAGTAACAGAAGCCATAGAAGAAGTCAAGGTGGAAGTCGATGAAAGAAAAAATCGAAGTAACTGAAGCCATAGAAGAAGTCAAGGTAGAAGTCGATAAAAAAAGAAAAAAAAAAAAAAAAAACTCGAAGTAACTGAAGCCATAGAAGAAGTCAAGGTAGAAGTCGATGAAAGAAAAAATCGAAGTAACAGAAGCCATAGAAGAAGTCAAGGTAGAAGTCGATAAAAAAAAAAAAAAAACTCGAAGTAACAGAAGCCATAGAAGAAGCCATGATAGAAGTCGATGAAAGAAAAAATCAAAATAACAGAAGCCATAGAGGAAGTCAAGGTAGAAGTCGATGAAAGAAAAAACGAAATAACAGAAGCCATAGAGGAAGTCAAGGTAGAAGACGATGAAAGAAAAAATCGAAGTAACAGAACCCATAGAAGAAGTCAAGGTAGAAGTCGATGAAAGAAAAAATCGAAGTAACAGAAGACATAGAAGAAGTCAAGGTAGAAGTCGATAAAAAATAAAAAAAAACTCGAAGTAACAGAAGCCAAAGAAGAAGTCAAGGTAGATGTCGATAAAAAAAAAAAATAAAAAAATTGAAGTAACAGAAGCCATAGAAGAAGTCAAGGTAGAAGTCGATAAAAAAAAAAAAAAAAAACTCGAAGTAACTGAAGCCATAGAAGAAGTCAAGGTAGAAGTCAATGAAAGAAAAAATCGAAGTAACAGAAGCCATAGAAGAAGTCCAGGTAGAAGTCGATAAAAAAAAAATCGAAGTAACTGAAACCATAGAAGAAGTCAAGGTAGAAGCCGATAAAAAAAGAAAAAAAAAACAAAAAAAACTCGAAGTAACTGAAGCCATAGAAGAAGCTATGGAAGAAGTCGATGAAAGAAAAAATCGAAATAACAGAAGCCATAGAAGAAGCCATGGTAGAAGTCGATGAAAGAAAAAATCGAAATAACAGAAGCCATAGAAGAAGCCATGGTAGAAGTCGATAAAAGAAAAAATCGAAATAACAGAAGCCATAGAAGAAGCCATGGTAGAAGTCGATGAAAGAAAAAATCGAAATAACAGAAGCCATAGAGGAAGTCAAGGTAGAAGTCGATGAAAGAAAAAATCGAAGTAACTGAAACCATAGAAGAAGTCAAGGTAGAAGTCGATAAAAAAAGAGAAAAAAAAAAAAACTCGAAGTAACTGAAGCCATAAAAGAAGTCAAGGTAGAAGTCGATAAAAGAAAAAATCGAAGTAACAGAAGCCATAGAAGAAGTCAAGGTGGAAGTCGATGAAAGAAAAAATCGAAGTAACTGAAGCCATAGAAGAAGTCAAGGTAGAAGTCGATAAAAAAAGAAAAAAAAAAAAAAAAAACTCGAAGTAACTGAAGCCATAGAAGAAGTCAAGGTAGAAGTCGATGAAAGAAAAAATCGAAGTAACAGAAGCCATAGAAGAAGTCAAGGTAGAAGTCGATAAAAAAAAAAAAAAAACTCGAAGTAACAGAAGCCATAGAAGAAGCCATGATAGAAGTCGATGAAAGAAAAAATCAAAATAACAGAAGCCATAGAGGAAGTCAAGGTAGAAGTCGATGAAAGAAAAAACGAAATAACAGAAGCCATAGAGGAAGTCAAGGTAGAAGACGATGAAAGAAAAAATCGAAGTAACAGAACCCATAGAAGAAGTCAAGGTAGAAGTCGATGAAAGAAAAAATCGAAGTAACAGAAGCCATAGAAGAAGTCAAGGTAGAAGTCGATGAAAGAAAAAATCGAAGTAACAGAAGCCATAGAAGAAGTAAAGGTAGAAGTCGATGAAAGAAAAAATCGAAGTAACAGAAGACATAGAAGAAGTCAAGGTAGAAGTCGATGAAAGAAAAAATCGAAGTAACAGAAGCCATAGAAGAAGTCAAGGTAGAAGTCGATGAAAGAAAAAATCGAAGTAACAGAAGCCATAGAAGAAGTCAAGGTAGAAGTCGATGAAAGAAAAAATCGAAGAAACAGAAGCCATAGAAGAAGCCATGGTAGAAGTCGAAGAAAGAAAAAATCGAAGAAACAGAAGCCATAGAAGAAGCCATGGTAGAAGTCGATGAAAGAAAAAATCGAAGAAAATTAAAAATCGAAGAAACAGAAGCCATAGAAGAAGCCATGGAAGAAGTCGATGAAAGAAAAAATCGAAGTAACAGAAGCCATAGAAGAAGTCAAGGTAGAAGTCGATGAAAGAAAAAATCGAAGTAACTGAAACCATAGAAGAAGTCAAGGTAGAAGTCGATAAAAAAAAAAAAAAAAAACTCAAAGTAACTGAAGCCATAGAAGAAGTCAAGGTAGAAGTCGATGAAAGAAAAAATCGAAGTAACAGAAGCCATAGAGGAAGTCAAGGTAGAAGTCGAGGAAAGGAAAAATCGAAATAACTGAAACCATAGAAGAAGTCAAGGTAGAAGTCGATAAAAAAAGAAAAAAAAAAAAAATTGAAGTAACTGAAGCCATAGAAGAAGTCAAGGTAGAAGTCGATGAAAGGAAAAATCTAAATAACCGAAGCCATAGAGGAAGTCAAGGTAGAAGTCGATGAAAGAAAAAATCGAAGTAACTGAAACCATAGAAGAAGTCAAGACAGAAGTCGATTAAAAAAAAAAAAAAAAAACTAGAAGTAACAGAAGCCATAGAAGAAGTCAAGGTAGAAGTCGATGAAAGAAAAAATCGAAGTAACAGAAGCCATAGAAGATGTCAAGGTAGAAGTCGATGAAAGAAAAAATCGAAGTAACAGAAGCCATAGAGGAAGTCACGGTAGAAGTCGATGAAAGAAAAAATCGAAGAAACAGAAGCCATAGAAGAAGCCATGGAAGAAGTCGATGAAAGAAAAAATCGAAGTAACAGAAGCCATATAAGAAGTCAAGGTAAAAGTCGATGAAAGAAAAAATCTAAGTAACAGAAGACATAGAAGAAGTCAAGGTAGAAGTCGATAAAAAATAAAAAAAAACTCGAAGTAACTGAAGCCATAGAAGAAGTCAAGGTAGAAGTCGATGAAAGAAAAAATCGAAGTAACAGAAGCCAAAGAAGAAGTCAAGGTAGAAGTCGATAAAAAAAAAAAAATAAAAAAAATCGAAGTAACAGAAGCCCTAGAAGAAGTCAAGGTAGAAGTCGATTAAAAAAAAAAAAAAAAAACTCGAAGTAACTGAAGCCTTAGAAGAAGTCATGGTAGAAGTCGATGAAAGAAAAAATCGAAGTAACAGAAGCCATAGAAGAAGTCAAGGTAGAAGTCGATAAAAAAAGAAAAAAAAAAAAAAAAAACTCGAAGTAACTGAAGCCATAGAAGAAGTCAAGGTAGAAGTCGATGAAACAAAAAATCGAAGTAACAGAAGCCATAGAAGAAGTCAAGGTAGAAGTCGATAAAAGAAAAAATCGAAGTAACAGAAGCCATAGAAGAAGTCAAGGTGGAAGTCGATGAAAGAAAAAATCGAAATAACAGAAGCCATAGAGGAAGTAAAGGTAAAAGTCGATGAAAGAAAAAATCGAAGTAACTGAAACCATAGAAGAAGTCAAGGTAGAAGTCGATAAAAAAAGAAAAAAAAAAAAAAAAAACTCGAAGTAACTGAAGCCATAGAAGAAGTCAAGGTAGAAGTCGATAAAAAAAGAAAAAGAAAAAAAAAAAACTCGAAGTAACTGAAGCCATAGAAGAAGTCAAGGTAGAAGTCGATGAAAGAAAAAATCGAAGTAACAGAAGCCATAGAAGAAGTCAAGGTGGAAGTCGATGAAAGAAAAAATCGAAATAACAGAAGCCATAGAGCAAGTAAAGCTAAAAGTCGATGAAAGAAAAAATCGAAGTAACTGAAACCATAGAAGAAGTCAAGGTAGAAGTCGATAAAAGATTAAAAAAAACTCAAAGTAACTGAATCCATTGAAGAAGTCAAGGTAGAAGTCGTTGAAAGAAAAAATCGAAATAACAGAAGTCATAGAGGAAGTCAAGGTAGAAGTCGATGAAAGAAAAACTCGAAGTAACTGAAACCATAGAAGAGGTGAAGATAGAAGTCGAAAAAAAAAAAAAAAAAACTCGAAGTAACAGAAGCCATAGAAGAAGTCAAGGTAGAAGTCGATGAAAAATAAAAAAAAACTCAAAGTAACTGAAGCCATAGAAGAAGTCAAGGTAGAAGTCGATGAAAGAAAAAATAGAAATAACAGAAGCCATAGAGGAAGTAAAGGTAAGAGTCGATGAAAGAAAAAATCGAAGTAACTGAAACCATAGAAGAAGTCAAGGTAGAAGTCGATAAAAAAAAAAAAAAAAAAAAAAAAACTCAAAGTAACTGAATCCATTGAAGAAGTCAAGGTAGAAGTCGTTGAAAGAAAAAATCGAAATAACAGAAGCCATAGAGGAAGTCAAGGTAGAAGTCGATGAAAGAAAAAATCGAAGTAACTGAAACCATAGAAGAGGTGAAGATAGAACTCGATTAAAAAAAAAAAAAAAAAACTCGAAGTAACAGAAGCCATAGAAGAAGTCAAAGTAGAAGTCGATGAAAGAAAAAATCGAAGTAACAGAAACCATAGAAGAAGTCAAGATAGAAGTCGATAAAAAAAAAAAAAAAAAAAAACTCGAAGTAACAGAAGCCATAGAAGAAGTCAAGGTAGAAGTCGATGAAAGAAAAAATCGAAATAACAGAAGCCATAGAGGAAGTAAAGGTAAAAGTCGATGAAAGAAAAAATCGAAGTAACTGAAACCATAGAAGAAGTCAAGGTAGAAGTCGATAAAAAAAGAAAAAAAAAAAAAAAAACTCAAAGTAACTGAAGCCATAGAAGAAGTAAAGGTAAAAGTCGATGAAAGAAAAAATCGAAGTAACTGAAGCCATAGTAGAAGTCAAGGTAGAAGTCGATAAAAAAAAAAAAAAAAAAAAATCGAAGTAACAGAAGCCATAGAAGAAGTCAAGGTAGAAGTCGATGAAAGAAAAAATCGAAGTAACAGAAGACATAGAAGAAGTCAAGGTAGAAGTCGATAAAAAATAAAAAAAAACTCGAAGTAACAGAAGCCAAAGAAGAAGTCAAGGTAGAAGTCGATAAAAAAAGAAAAAAAAAAAAAAAAAACTCGAAGTAACTGAAGCCATAGAAGAAGTCAAGGTAGAAGTCGATAAAAAAAGAAAAAGAAAAAAAAAAAACTCGAAGTAACTGAAGCCATAGAAGAAGTCAAGGTAGAAGTCGATGAAAGAAAAAATCGAAGTAACAGAAGCCATAGAAGAAGTCAAGGTGGAAGTCGATGAAAGAAAAAATCGAAATAACAGAAGCCATAGAGCAAGTAAAGCTAAAAGTCGATGAAAGAAAAAATCGAAGTAACTGAAACCATAGAAGAAGTCAAGGTAGAAGTCGATAAAAGATTAAAAAAAACTCAAAGTAACTGAATCCATTGAAGAAGTCAAGGTAGAAGTCGTTGAAAGAAAAAATCGAAATAACAGAAGTCATAGAGGAAGTCAAGGTAGAAGTCGATGAAAGAAAAACTCGAAGTAACTGAAACCATAGAAGAGGTGAAGATAGAAGTCGAAAAAAAAAAAAAAAAAACTCGAAGTAACAGAAGCCATAGAAGAAGTCAAGGTAGAAGTCGATGAAAAATAAAAAAAAACTCAAAGTAACTGAAGCCATAGAAGAAGTCAAGGTAGAAGTCGATGAAAGAAAAAATAGAAATAACAGAAGCCATAGAGGAAGTAAAGGTAAGAGTCGATGAAAGAAAAAATCGAAGTAACTGAAACCATAGAAGAAGTCAAGGTAGAAGTCGATAAAAAAAAAAAAAAAAAAAAAAAAACTCAAAGTAACTGAATCCATTGAAGAAGTCAAGGTAGAAGTCGTTGAAAGAAAAAATCGAAATAACAGAAGCCATAGAGGAAGTCAAGGTAGAAGTCGATGAAAGAAAAAATCGAAGTAACTGAAACCATAGAAGAGGTGAAGATAGAACTCGATTAAAAAAAAAAAAAAAACTCGAAGTAACAGAAGCCATAGAAGAAGTCAAAGTAGAAGTCGATGAAAGAAAAAATCGAAGTAACAGAAACCATAGAAGAAGTCAAGATAGAAGTCGATAAAAAAAAAAAAAAAAAAAAACTCGAAGTAACAGAAGCCATAGAAGAAGTCAAGGTAGAAGTCGATGAAAGAAAAAATCGAAATAACAGAAGCCATAGAGGAAGTAAAGGTAAAAGTCGATGAAAGAAAAAATCGAAGTAACTGAAACCATAGAAGAAGTCAAGGTAGAAGTCGATAAAAAAAGAAAAAAAAAAAAAAAAACTCAAAGTAACTGAAGCCATAGAAGAAGTAAAGGTAAAAGTCGATGAAAGAAAAAATCGAAGTAACTGAAGCCATAGTAGAAGTCAAGGTAGAAGTCGATAAAAAAAAAAAAAAAAAAAAATCGAAGTAACAGAAGCCATAGAAGAAGTCAAGGTAGAAGTCGATGAAAGAAAAAATCGAAGTAACAGAAGACATAGAAGAAGTCAAGGTAGAAGTCGATAAAAAATAAAAAAAAACTCGAAGTAACAGAAGCCAAAGAAGAAGTCAAGGTAGAAGTCGATAAAAAAAAAAAATAAAAAAATTGAAGTAACAGAAGCCATAGAAGAAGTCAAGGTAGAAGTCGATAAAAAAAAAAAAAAAAAACTCGAAGTAACTGAAGCCATAGAAGAAGTCAAGGTAGAAGTCAATGAAAGAAAAAATCGAAGTAACAGAAGCCATAGAAGAAGTCCAGGTAGAAGTCGATAAAAAAAAAATCGAAGTAACTGAAACCATAGAAGAAGTCAAGGTAGAAGCCGATAAAAAAAGAAAAAAAAAACAAAAAAAACTCGAAGTAACTGAAGCCATAGAAGAAGCTATGGAAGAAGTCGATGAAAGAAAAAATCGAAATAACAGAAGCCATAGAAGAAGCCATGGTAGAAGTCGATGAAAGAAAAAATCGAAATAACAGAAGCCATAGAAGAAGCCATGGTAGAAGTCGATAAAAGAAAAAATCGAAATAACAGAAGCCATAGAAGAAGCCATGGTAGAAGTCGATGAAAGAAAAAATCGAAATAACAGAAGCCATAGAGGAAGTCAAGGTAGAAGTCGATGAAAGAAAAAATCGAAGTAACTGAAACCATAGAAGAAGTCAAGGTAGAAGTCGATAAAAAAAGAGAAAAAAAAAAAAACTCGAAGTAACTGAAGCCATAAAAGAAGTCAAGGTAGAAGTCGATAAAAGAAAAAATCGAAGTAACAGAAGCCATAGAAGAAGTCAAGGTGGAAGTCGATGAAAGAAAAAATCGAAGTAACTGAAGCCATAGAAGAAGTCAAGGTAGAAGTCGATAAAAAAAGAAAAAAAAAAAAAAAAAACTCGAAGTAACTGAAGCCATAGAAGAAGTCAAGGTAGAAGTCGATGAAAGAAAAAATCGAAGTAACAGAAGCCATAGAAGAAGTCAAGGTAGAAGTCGATAAAAAAAAAAAAAAAACTCGAAGTAACAGAAGCCATAGAAGAAGCCATGATAGAAGTCGATGAAAGAAAAAATCAAAATAACAGAAGCCATAGAGGAAGTCAAGGTAGAAGTCGATGAAAGAAAAAACGAAATAACAGAAGCCATAGAGGAAGTCAAGGTAGAAGACGATGAAAGAAAAAATCGAAGTAACAGAACCCATAGAAGAAGTCAAGGTAGAAGTCGATGAAAGAAAAAATCGAAGTAACAGAAGCCATAGAAGAAGTCAAGGTAGAAGTCGATGAAAGAAAAAATCGAAGTAACAGAAGCCATAGAAGAAGTAAAGGTAGAAGTCGATGAAAGAAAAAATCGAAGTAACAGAAGACATAGAAGAAGTCAAGGTAGAAGTCGATGAAAGAAAAAATCGAAGTAACAGAAGCCATAGAAGAAGTCAAGGTAGAAGTCGATGAAAGAAAAAATCGAAGTAACAGAAGCCATAGAAGAAGTCAAGGTAGAAGTCGATGAAAGAAAAAATCGAAGAAACAGAAGCCATAGAAGAAGCCATGGTAGAAGTCGAAGAAAGAAAAAATCGAAGAAACAGAAGCCATAGAAGAAGCCATGGTAGAAGTCGATGAAAGAAAAAATCGAAGAAAATTAAAAATCGAAGAAACAGAAGCCATAGAAGAAGCCATGGAAGAAGTCGATGAAAGAAAAAATCGAAGTAACAGAAGCCATAGAAGAAGTCAAGGTAGAAGTCGATAAAAAAAGAAAAAAAAAAAAAAAAAACTCAAAGTAACTGAATCCATTGAAGAAGTCAAGGTAGAAGTCGTTGAAAGAAAAAATCGAAATAACAGAAGCCATAGAGGAAGTCAAGGTAGAAGTCGATGAAAGAAAAAATCGAAGTAACTGAAACCATAGAAGAGGTGAAGATAGAACTCGATTAAAAAAAAAAAAAAAACTCGAAGTAACAGAAGCCATAGAAGAAGTCAAAGTAGAAGTCGATGAAAGAAAAAATCGAAGTAACAGAAACCATAGAAGAAGTCAAGATAGAAGTCGATAAAAAAAAAAAAAAAAAAAAACTCGAAGTAACAGAAGCCATAGAAGAAATCAAGGTAGAAGTCGATGAAAGAAAAAAATCGAAATAACAGAAGCCATAGAGGAAGTAAAGGTAAAAGTCGATGAAAGAAAAAATCGAAGTAACTGAAACCATAGAAGAAGTCAAGGTAGAAGTCGATAAAAAAAGAAAAAAAAAAAAAAAAAACTCAAAGTAACTGAAGCCATAGAAGAAGTAAAGGTAAAAGTCGATGAAAGAAAAAATCGAAGTAACTGAAGCCATAGTAGAAGTCAAGGTAGAAGTCGATAAAAAAAAAAAAAAAAAAAAAATCGAAGTAACAGAAGCCATAGAAGAAGTCAAGGTAGAAGTCGATGAAAGAAAAAATCGAAGTAACAGAAGACATAAAAGAAGTCAAGGTAGAAGTCGATAAAAAATAAAAAAAAACTCGAAGTAACAGAAGCCAAAGAAGAAGTCAAGGTAGAAGTCGATAAAAAAAAAAAAAAAAAAAATTGAAGTAACAGAAGCCATAGAAGAAGTCAAGGTAGAAGTCGATAAAAAAAAAAAAAAAAAACTCGAAGTAACTGAAGCCATAGAAGAAGTCAAGGTAGAAGTCAATGAAAGAAAAAATCGAAGTAACAGAAGCCATAGAAGAAGTCCAGGTAGAAGTCGATAAAAAAAAAATCGAAGTAACTGAAACCATAGAAGAAGTCAAGGTAGAAGCCAATAAAAAAAGAAAAAAAAAACAAAAAAAACTCGAAGTAACTGAAGCCATAGAAGAAGCTATGGAAGAAGTCGATGAAAGAAAAAATCGAAATAACAGAAGCCATAGAAGAAGCCATGGTAGAAGTCGATGAAAGAAAAAATCGAAATAACAGAAGCCATAGAGGAAGTCAAGGTAGAAGTCGATGAAAGAAAAAATCGAAGTAACTGAAACCATAGAAGAAGTCAAGGTAGAAGTCGATAAAAAAAGAGAAAAAAAAAAAAACTCGAAGTAACTGAAGCCATAAAAGAAGTCAAGGTAGAAGTCGATAAAAGAAAAAATCGAAGTAACAGAAGCCATAGAAGAAGTCAAGGTGGAAGTCGATGAAAGAAAAAATCGAAGTAACTGAAGCCACAGAAGAAGTCAAGGTAGAAGTCGATAAAAAAAGAAAAAAAAAAAAAAAAAAACTCGAAGTAACTGAAGCCATAGAAGAAGTCAAGGTAGAAGTCGATGAAAGAAAAAATCGAAGTAACAGAAGCCATAGAAGAAGCCATGATAGAAGTCGATGAAAGAAAAAATCAAAATAACAGAAGCCATAGAGGAAGTCAAGGTAGAAGTCGATGAAAGAAAAAACGAAATAACAGAAGCCATAGAGGAAGTCAAGGTAGAAGACGATGAAAGAAAAAATCGAAGTAACAGAAGCCATAGAAGAAGTCAAGGTAGAAGTCGATGAAAGAAAAAATCGGAGTAACGGAAGCCATAGAAGAAGTCAAGGTAGAAGTCGATGAAAGAAAAAATTGAAGTAACAGAAGCCATAGAAGAAGTCAAGGTAGAAGTCGATGAAAGAAAAAATCGAAATAACAGAAGCCATAGAGGAAGTCAAGGTAGAAGTCGATGAAAGAAAAAATCGAAGTAACTGAAACCATAGAAGAAGTCAAGATAGAAGTCGATAAAAAAAAATTAAAAAAACTCGAAGTAACAGAAGCCATAGAAGAAGTCAAGGTAGAAGTCGATGAAAGAAAAAATCGAAGTAACAGAAGACATAGAAGAAATCAAGGTAGAAGTCGATAAAAAATAAAAAAAAACTCGAAGTAACAGAAGCCAAAGAAGAAGTCAAGGTAGAAGTCGATGAAAGAAAAAATCGAAGTAACAGAAGCCATAGAAGAAGTCAAGGTGGAAGTCGATGAAAGAAAAAATCGAAGTAACTGAAGCCATAGAAGAAGTCAAGGTAGAAGTCGATAAAAAAAGAAAAAAAAAAAAAAAAAACTCGAAGTAACTGAAGCCATAGAAGAAGTCAAGGTAGAAGTCGATGAAAGAAAAAATCGAAGTAACAGAAGCCATAGAAGAAGTCAAGGTAGAAGTCGATAAAAAAAAAAAAAAAACTCGAAGTAACAGAAGCCATAGAAGAAGCCATGATAGAAGTCGATGAAAGAAAAAATCAAAGTAACAGAACCCATAGAAGAAGTCAAGGTAGAAGTCGATGAAAGAAAAAATCGGAGTAACATAAGCCATAGAAGAAGTCAAGGTAGAAGTCGATGAAAGAAAAAATTGAAGTAACAGAAGCCATAGAAGAAGTCAAGGTAGAAGTCGATGAAAGAAAAAATCGAAATAACAGAAGCCATAGAGGAAGTCAAGGTAGAAGTCGATGAAAGAAAAAATCGAAGTAACTGAAACCATAGAAGAAGTCAAGATAGAAGTCGATAAAAAAAAAAAAAAAAAACTCGAAGTAACAGAAGCCATAGAAGAAGTCAAGGTAGAAGTCGATGAAAGAAAAAATCGAAGTAACAGAAGACATAGAAGAAATCAAGGTAGAAGTCGATAAAAAATAAAAAAAAACTCGAAGTAACAGAAGCCAAAGAAGAAGTCAAGGTAGAAGTCGATGAAAGAAAAAATCGAAGTAACAGAAGCCATAGAAGAAGTCAAGGTAGAAGTCGATGAAAGAAAAAATCGAAGTAACAGAAGCCATAGAAGAAGTAAAGGTAGAAGTCGATGAAAGAAAAAATCGAAGTAACAGAAGACATAGAAGAAGTCAAGGTAGAAGTCGATGAAAGAAAAAATCGAAGTAACAGAAGCCATAGAAGAAGTCAAGGTAGAAGTCGATGAAAGAAAAAATCGAAGTAACAGAAGCCATAGAAGAAGTCAAGGTAGAAGTCGATGAAAGAAAAAATCGAAGAAACAGAAGCCATAGAAGAAGCCATGGTAGAAGTCGAAGAAAGAAAAAATCGAAGAAACAGAAGCCATAGAAGAAGCCATGGTAGAAGTCGATGAAAGAAAAAATCGAAGAAAATTAAAAATCGAAGAAACAGAAGCCATAGAAGAAGCCATGGAAGAAGTCGATGAAAGAAAAAATCGAAGTAACAGAAGCCATAGAAGAAGTCAAGGTAGAAGTCGATAAAAAAAAAAAAAAAAAAAAAACTCGAAGAACTGAAGCCATAGAAGAAGTCAAGGTAGAAGTCGATAAAAAAAGAAAAAAAAAAAAAAAAAACTCAAAGTAACTGAATCCATTGAAGAAGTCAAGGTAGAAGTCGTTGAAAGAAAAAATCGAAATAACAGAAGCCATAGAGGAAGTCAAGGTAGAAGTCGATGAAAGAAAAAATCGAAGTAACTGAAACCATAGAAGAGGTGAAGATAGAACTCGATTAAAAAAAAAAAAAAAACTCGAAGTAACAGAAGCCATAGAAGAAGTCAAAGTAGAAGTCGATGAAAGAAAAAATCGAAGTAACAGAAACCATAGAAGAAGTCAAGATAGAAGTCGATAAAAAAAAAAAAAAAAAAAAACTCGAAGTAACAGAAGCCATAGAAGAAATCAAGGTAGAAGTCGATGAAAGAAAAAAATCGAAATAACAGAAGCCATAGAGGAAGTAAAGGTAAAAGTCGATGAAAGAAAAAATCGAAGTAACTGAAACCATAGAAGAAGTCAAGGTAGAAGTCGATAAAAAAAGAAAAAAAAAAAAAAAAAACTCAAAGTAACTGAAGCCATAGAAGAAGTAAAGGTAAAAGTCGATGAAAGAAAAAATCGAAGTAACTGAAGCCATAGTAGAAGTCAAGGTAGAAGTCGATAAAAAAAAAAAAAAAAAAAAAATCGAAGTAACAGAAGCCATAGAAGAAGTCAAGGTAGAAGTCGATGAAAGAAAAAATCGAAGTAACAGAAGACATAGAAGAAGTCAAGGTAGAAGTCGATAAAAAATAAAAAAAAACTCGAAGTAACAGAAGCCAAAGAAGAAGTCAAGGTAGAAGTCGATAAAAAAAAAAAAAAAAAAAATTGAAGTAACAGAAGCCATAGAAGAAGTCAAGGTAGAAGTCGATAAAAAAAAAAAAAAAAAACTCGAAGTAACTGAAGCCATAGAAGAAGTCAAGGTAGAAGTCAATGAAAGAAAAAATCGAAGTAACAGAAGCCATAGAAGAAGTCCAGGTAGAAGTCGATAAAAAAAAAATCGAAGTAACTGAAACCATAGAAGAAGTCAAGGTAGAAGCCGATAAAAAAAGAAAAAAAAAACAAAAAAAACTCGAAGTAACTGAAGCCATAGAAGAAGCTATGGAAGAAGTCGATGAAAGAAAAAATCGAAATAACAGAAGCCATAGAAGAAGCCATGGTAGAAGTCGATGAAAGAAAAAATCGAAATAACAGAAGCCATAGAGGAAGTCAAGGTAGAAGTCGATGAAAGAAAAAATCGAAGTAACTGAAACCATAGAAGAAGTCAAGGTAGAAGTCGATAAAAAAAGAGAAAAAAAAAAAAACTCGAAGTAACTGAAGCCATAAAAGAAGTCAAGGTAGAAGTCGATAAAAGAAAAAATCGAAGTAACAGAAGCCATAGAGGAAGTCAAGGTAGAAGACGATGAAAGAAAAAATCGAAGTAACAGAAGCCATAGAAGAAGTCAAGGTAGAAGTCGATGAAAGAAAAAATCGGAGTAACGGAAGCCATAGAAGAAGTCAAGGTAGAAGTCGATGAAAGAAAAAATTGAAGTAACAGAAGCCATAGAAGAAGTCAAGGTAGAAGTCGATGAAAGAAAAAATCGAAATAACAGAAGCCATAGAGGAAGTTAAGGTAGAAGTCGATGAAAGAAAAAATCGAAGTAACTGAAACCATAGAAGAAGTCAAGATAGAAGTCGATAAAAAAAAAAAAAAAAAACTCGAAGTAACAGAAGCCATAGAAGAAGTCAAGGTAGAAGTCGATGAAAGAAAAAATCGAAGTAACAGAAGACATAGAAGAAATCAAGGTAGAAGTCGATAAAAAATAAAAAAAAACTCGAAGTAACAGAAGCCAAAGAAGAAGTCAAAGTAGAAGTCGATGAAAGAAAAAATCGAAGTAACAGAAGCCATAGAAGAAGTCAAGGTAGAAGTCGATGAAAGAAAAAATCGAAGTAACAGAAGCCATAGAAGAAGTCAAGGTAGAAGTCGATGAAAGAAAAAATCGAAGTAACAGAAGCCATAGAAGAAGTCAAGGTAGAAGTCGATGAAAGAAAAAATCGAAGAAACAGAAGCCATAGAAGAAGCCATGGTAGAAGTCGAAGAAAGAAAAAATCGAAGAAACAGAAGCCATAGAAGAAGCCATGGTAGAAGTCGATGAAAGAAAAAATCGAAGAAAATTAAAAATCGAAGAAACAGAAGCCATAGAAGAAGCCATGGAAGAAGTCGATGAAAGAAAAAATCGAAGTAACAGAAGCCATAGAAGAAGTCAAGGTAGAAGTCGATAAAAAAAAAAAAAAAAAAAACTCGAAGAACTGAAGCCATAGAAGAAGTCAAGGTAGAAGTCGATGAAAGAAAAAATCGAAGTAACAGAAACCATAGAAGAAGTCAAGGTAGAAGCCGATAAAAAAAGAAAAAAAAAACAAAAAAAACTCGAAGTAACTGAAGCCATAGAAGAAGCTATGGAAGAAGTCGATGAAAGAAAAAATCGAAATAACAGAAGCCATAGAAGAAGCCATGGTAGAAGTCGATGAAAGAAAAAATCGAAATAACAGAAGCCATAGAGGAAGTCAAGGTAGAAGTCGATGAAAGAAAAAATCGAAGTAACTGAAACCATAGAAGAAGTCAAGGTAGAAGTCGATAAAAAAAGAGAAAAAAAAAAAACTCGAAGTAACTGAAGCCATAAAAGAAGTCAAGGTAGAAGTCGATAAAAGAAAAAATCGAAGTAACAGAAGCCATAGAAGAAGTCAAGGTGGAAGTCGATGAAAGAAAAAATCGAAGTAACTGAAGCCATAGAAGAAGTCAAGGTAGAAGTCGATAAAAAAAAAAACTCGAAGAACTGAAGCCATAGAAGAAGTCAAGGTAGAAGTCGATGAAAGAAAAAATCGAAGTAACAGAAGCCATAGAAGAAGTCAAGGTAGAAGTCGATGAAAGAAAAAATCGAAGTAACAGAAGACATAGAAGAAGTCAAGGTAGAAGTTGATGAAAGAAAAAATCGAAGTAACAGAAGCCATAGAAGAAGTCAAGGTAGAAGTCGAAGAAAGAAAAAATCGAAGAAACAGAAGCCATAGAAGAAGCCATGGTAGAAGTCGATGAAAGAAAAAATCGAAGAAAGTTAAAAATCGAAGAAACAGAAGCCATAGAAGAAGCCATGGAAGAAGTCGATGAAAGAAAAAATCGAAGTAACAGAAGCCATAGAAGATGTCAAGGTAGAAGTCGATGAAAGAAAAAATCGAAGTAACAGAAGCCATAGAGGAAGTCAAGGTAGAAGTCGATGAAAGAAAAAATCGAAGAAAGAAAATATCGAATAAACAGAAGCCATAGAAGAAGCCATGGAAGAAGTCGATGAAAGAAAAAATCGAAGTAACAGAAGCCATATAAGAAGTCAAGGTAAAAGTCGATGAAAGAAAAAATCGAAGTAACAGAAGACATAGAAGAAGTCAAGGTAGAAGTCGATAAAAAATAAAAAAAAACTCGAAGTAACTGAAGCCATAGAAGAAGTCAAGGTAGAAGTCGATGAAAGAAAAAATCGAAGTAACAGAAGCCAAAGAAGAAGTCAAGGTAGAAGTCGATAAAAAAAAAAAAAAAAAAAATCGAAGTAACAGAAGCCCTAGAAGAAGTCAAGGTAGAAGTCGATTAAAAAAAAAAAAAAAAACTCGAAGTAACTGAAGCCATAGAAGAAGTCATGGTAGAAGTCGATGAAAGAAAAAATCGAAGTAACAGAAGCCATAGAAGAAGTCAAGGTAGAAGTCGATAAAAAAAAAATCGAATTAACTGAAACCATAGAAGAAGTCAAGGTAGAAGTCGATAAAAAAAGAAAAAAAAAAAAAAAACTCGAAGTAACTGAAGCCATAGAAGAAGT
The DNA here is from genome assembly GCA_033026305.1 of Cirrhinus molitorella. Classification (NCBI taxonomy): domain Eukaryota; kingdom Metazoa; phylum Chordata; class Actinopteri; order Cypriniformes; family Cyprinidae; genus Cirrhinus; species Cirrhinus molitorella. Next base: position 30,471,710 of record CM065132.1, on the reverse strand, counting down.
CAAGGTAGAAGTCGATAAAAAAAGAAAAAAAAAAAAAAAAAAACTCGAAGTAACTGAAGCCATAGAAGAAGTCAAGGTAGAAGTCGATAAAAAAAAAAAAAAAAAAAAAAAACTCGAAGTAACTGAAGCAATAGAAGAAGTCAAGGTAGAAGTCGATAAAAGAAAAAATCGAAGTAACAGAAGCCATAGAAGAAGTCAAGGTGGAAGTCGATGAAAGAAAAAATCGAAATAACTGAAGCCATAGAGGAAGTAAAGGTAAAAGTCGATGAAAGAAAAAATCGAAGTAACTGAAACCATAGAAGAAGTCAAGGTAGAAGTCGATAAAAAAAGAAAAAAAAAAAAAAAAAACTCGAAGTAACTGAAGCAATAGAAGAAGTAAAGGTAAAAGTCGATGAAAGAAAAAATCGAAGTAACTGAAGCCATAGTAGAAGTCAAGGTAGAAGTCGATAAAAAAAAAAAAAAAAAAAAAATCGAAGTAACAGAAGCCATAGAAGAAGTCAAGGTAGAAGTCGATGAAAGAAAAAATCGAAGTAACAGAAGACATAGAAGAAGTCAAGGTAGAAGTCGATAAAAAAAGAGAAAAAAAAAAAACTCGAAGTAACTGAAGCCATAAAAGAAGTCAAGGTAGAAGTCGATAAAAGAAAAAATCGAAGTAACAGAAGCCATAGAAGAAGTCAAGGTGGAAGTCGATGAAAGAAAAAATCGAAGTAACTGAAGCCATAGAAGAAGTCAAGGTAGAAGTCGATGAAAGAAAAAATCGAAGTAACAGAAGCCATAGAAGAAGTCAAGGTAGAAGTCGATAAAAAAAAAAAAAAAACTCGAAGTAACAGAAGCCATAGAAGAAGCCATGATAGAAGTCGATGAAAGAAAAAATCAAAATAACAGAAGCCATAGAGGAAGTCAAGGTAGAAGTCGATGAAAGAAAAAACGAAATAACAGAAGCCATAGAGGAAGTCAAGGTAGAAGACGATGAAAGAAAAAATCGAAGTAACAGAAGCCATAGAAGAAGTCAAGGTAGAAGTCGATGAAAGAAAAAATCGGAGTAACAGAAGCCATAGAAGAAGTCAAGGTAGAAGTCGATGAAAGAAAAAATTGAAGTAACAGAAGCCATAGAAGAAGTCAAGGTAGAAGTCGATGAAAGAAAAAATCGAAATAACAGAAGCCATAGAGGAAATCAAGGTAGAAGTCGATGAAAGAAAAATCGAAGTAACTGAAACCATAGAAGAAGTCAAGATAGAAGTCGATAAAAAAAAAAAAAAAAAACTCGAAGTAACAGAAGCCATAGAAGAAGTCAAGGTAGAAGTCGATGAAAGAAAAAATCGAAGTAACAGAAGACATAGAAGAAATCAAGGTAGAAGTCGATAAAAAATAAAAAAAAACTCGAAGTAACAGAAGCCAAAGAAGAAGTCAAGGTAGAAGTCGATGAAAGAAAAAATCGAAGTAACAGAAGCCATAGAAGAAGTCAAGGTAGAAGTCGATGAAAGAAAAAATCGAAGTAACAGAAGCCATAGAAGAAGTCAAGGTAGAAGTCGATGAAAGAAAAAATCGAAGTAACAGAAGACATAGAAGAAGTCAAGGTAGAAGTTGATGAAAGAAAAAATCGAAGTAACAGGAGCCATAGAAGAAGTCAAGGTAGAAGTCGATGAAAGAAAAAATCGAAGTAACAGAAGCCATAGAAGAAGTCAAGGTAGAAGTCGATGAAAGAAAAAATCGAAGAAACAGAAGCCATAGAAGAAGCCATGGTAGAAGTCGAAGAAAGAAAAAATCGAAGAAACAGAAGCCATAGAAGAAGCCATGGTAGAAGTCGATGAAAGAAAAAATCGAAGTAACTGAAACCATAGAAGAAGTCAAGGTAGAAGTCGATAAAAAAAGAGAAAAAAAAAAAAACTCGAAGTAACTGAAGCCATAAAAGAAGTCAAGGTAGAAGTCGATAAAAGAAAAAATCGAAGTAACAGAAGCCATAGAAGAAGTCAAGGTGGAAGTCGATGAAAGAAAAAATCGAAGTAACTGAAGCCATAGAAGAAGTCAAGGTAGAAGTCGATAAAAAAAGAAAAAAAAAAAAAAAAAACTCGAAGTAACTGAAGCCATAGAAGAAGTCAAGGTAGAAGTCGATGAAAGAAAAAATCGAAGTAACAGAAGCCATAGAAGAAGTCAAGGTAGAAGTCGATAAAAAAAAAAAAAAAAACTCGAAGTAACAGAAGCCATAGAAGAAGCCATGATAGAAGTCGATGAAAGAAAAAATCAAAATAACAGAAGCCATAGAGGAAGTCAAGGTAGAAGTCGATGAAAGAAAAAACGAAATAACAGAAGCCATAGAGGAAGTCAAGGTAGAAGACGATGAAAGAAAAAATCGAAGTAACAGAACCCATAGAAGAAGTCAAGGTAGAAGTCGATGAAAGAAAAAATCGGAGAAACATAAGCCATAGAAGAAGTCAAGGTAGAAGTCGATGAAAGAAAAAATTGAAGTAACAGAAGCCATAGAAGAAGTCAAGGTAGAAGTCGATGAAAGAAAAAATCGAAATAACAGAAGCCATAGAGGAAGTCAAGGTAGAAGTCGATGAAAGAAAAAATCGAAGTAACTGAAACCATAGAAGAAGTCAAGATAGAAGTCGATAAAAAAAAAAAAAAAAAACTCGAAGTAACAGAAGCCATAGAAGAAGTCAAGGTAGAAGTCGATGAAAGAAAAAATCGAAGTAACAGAAGACATAGAAGAAATCAAGGTAGAAGTCGATAAAAAATAAAAAAAAACTCGAAGTAACAGAAGCCAAAGAAGAAGTCAAGGTAGAAGTCGATGAAAGAAAAAATCGAAGTAACAGAAGCCATAGAAGAAGTCAAGGTAGAAGTCGATGAAAGAAAAAATCGAAGTAACAGAAGCCATAGAAGAAGTAAAGGTAGAAGTCGATGAAAGAAAAAATCGAAGTAACAGAAGACATAGAAGAAGTCAAGGTAGAAGTTGATGAAAGAAAAAATCGAAGTAACAGAAGCCATAGAAGAAGTCAAGGTAGAAGTCGATGAAAGAAAAAATCGAAGTAACAGAAGCCATAGAAGAAGTCACGGTAGAAGTCGATGAAAGAAAAAATCGAAGAAACAGAAGCCATAGAAGAAGCCATGGTAGAAGTCGAAGAAAGAAAAAATCGAAGAAACAGAAGCCATAGAAGAAGCCATGGTAGAAGTCGATGAAAGAAAAAATCGAAGAAAATTAAAAATCGAAGAAACAGAAGCCATAGAAGAAGCCATGGAAGAAGTCGATGAAAGAAAAAATCGAAGTAACAGAAGCCATAGAAGAAGTCAAGGTAGAAGTCGATAAAAAAAAAAAAAAAAAAAAAACTCGAAGAACTGAAGCCATAGAAGAAGTCAAGGTAGAAGTCGATGAAAGAAAAAATCGAAGTAACAGAAACCATAGAAGAAGTCAAGGTAGAAGCTGATAAAAAAAGAAAAAAAAAAACAAAAAAAACTCGAAGTAACTGAAGCCATAGAAGAAGCTATGGAAGAAGTCGATGAAAGAAAAAATCGAAATAACAGAAGCCATAGAAGAAGCCATGGTAGAAGTCGATGAAAGAAAAAATCGAAATAACAGAAGCCATAGAGGAAGTCAAGGTAGAAGTCGATGAAAGAAAAAATCGAAGTAACTGAAACCATAGAAGAAGTCAAGGTAGAAGTCGATAAAAAAAGAGAAAAAAAAAAAACTCGAAGTAACTGAAGCCATAAAAGAAGTCAAGGTAGAAGTCGATAAAAGAAAAAATCGAAGTAACAGAAGCCATAGAAGAAGTCAAGGTGGAAGTCGATGAAAGAAAAAATCGAAGTAACTGAAGCCATAGAAGAAGTCAAGGTAGAAGTCGATAAAAAAAAAAAAAAAAAAAAACTCGAAGAACTGAAGCCATAGAAGAAGTCAAGGTAGAAGTCGATGAAAGAAAAAATCGAAGTAACAGAAGCCATAGAAGAAGTCAAGGTAGAAGTCGATGAAAGAAAAAATCGAAGTAACAGAAGCCATAGAAGAAGTCAAGGTAGAAGTCGAAGAAAGAAAAAATCGAAGAAACAGAAGCCATAGAAGAAGCCATGGTAGAAGTCGATGAAAGAAAAAATCGAAGAAAGTTAAAAATCGAAGAAACAGAAGCCATAGAAGAAGCCATGGAAGAAGTCGATGAAAGAAAAAATCGAAGTAACAGAAGCCATAGAAGATGTCAAGGTAGAAGTCGATGAAAGAAAAAATCGAAGTAACAGAAGCCATAGAGGAAGTCAAGGTAGAAGTCGATGAAAGAAAAAATCGAAGAAAGAAAAAATCGAATAAACAGAAGCCATAGAAGAAGCCATGGAAGAAGTCGATGAAAGAAAAAATCGAAGTAACAGAAGCCATATAAGAAGTCAAGGTAAAAGTCGATGAAAGAAAAAATCGAAGTAACAGAAGCCATAGAAGAAGTCAAGGTAGAAGTCGATAAAAAATAAAAAAAAACTCGAAGTAACTGAAGCCATAGAAGAAGTCAAGGTAGAAGTCGATGAAAGAAAAAATCGAAGTAACAGAAGCCAAAGAAGAAGTCAAGGTAGAAGTCGATAAAAAAAAAAAAAAAAAAAATCGAAGTAACAGAAGCCCTAGAAGAAGTCAAGGTAGAAGTCGATTAAAAAAAAAAAAAAAACTCGAAGTAACTGAAGCCATAGAAGAAGTCATGGTAGAAGTCGATGAAAGAAAAAATCGAAGTAATAGAAGCCATAGAAGAAGTCAAGGTAGAAGTCGATAAAAAAAAAATCGAATTAACTGAAACCATAGAAGAAGTCAAGGTAGAAGTCGATAAAAAAAGAAAAAAAAAAAAAAAACTCGAAGTAACTGAAGCCATAGAAGAAGTCAAGGTAGAAGTCGATAAAAAAAGAAAAAAAAAAAAAAAAAAACTCGAAGTAACTGAAGCCATAGAAGAAGTCAAGGTAGAGGTCGACGAAACAAAAAATCGAAGTAACAGAAGCAATAGAAGAAGTCAAGGTAGAAGTCGATAAAAAAAAAAAAAAAAAAAAAAAACTCGAAGTAACTGAAGCAATAGAAGAAGTCAAGGTAGAAGTCGATAAAAGAAAAAATCGAAGTAACAGAAGCCATAGAAGAAGTCAAGGTGGAAGTCGATGAAAGAAAAAATCGAAATAACTGAAGCCATAGAGGAAGTAAAGGTAAAAGTCGATGAAAGAAAAAATCGAAGTAACTGAAACCATAGAAGAAGTCAAGGTAGAAGTCGATAAAAAAAGAAAAAAAAAAAAAAAAAAACTCGAAGTAACTGAAGCCATAGAAGAAGTAAAGGTAAAAGTCGATGAAAGAAAAAATCGAAGTAACTGAAGCCATAGTAGAAGTCAAGGTAGAAGTCGATAAAAAAAAAAAAAAAAAAAAAAATCGAAGTAACAGAAGCCATAGAAGAAGTCAAGGTAGAAGTCGATGAAAGAAAAAATCGAAGTAACAGAAGACATAGAAGAAGTCAAGGTAGAAGTCGATAAAAAAAGAGAAAAAAAAAAAAACTCGAAGTAACTGAAGCCATAAAAGAAGTCAAGGTAGAAGTCGATAAAAGAAAAAATCGAAGTAACAGAAGCCATAGAAGAAGTCAAGGTGGAAGTCGATGAAAGAAAAAATCGAAGTAACTGAAGCCATAGAAGAAGTCAAGGTAGAAGTCGATAAAAAAAGAAAAAAAAAAAAAAAAAAACTCGAAGTAACTGAAGCCATAGAAGAAGTCAAGGTAGAAGTCGATGAAAGAAAAAATCGAAGTAACAGAAGCCATAGAAGAAGTCAAGGTAGAAGTCGATAAAAAAAAAAAAAAAACTCGAAGTAACAGAAGCCATAGAAGAAGCCATGATAGAAGTCGATGAAAGAAAAAATCAAAATAACAGAAGCCATAGAGGAAGTCAAGGTAGAAGTCGATGAAAGAAAAAACGAAATAACAGAAGCCATAGAGGAAGTCAAGGTAGAAGACGATGAAAGAAAAAATCGAAGTAACAGAAGCCATAGAAGAAGTCAAGGTAGAAGTCGATGAAAGAAAAAATCGGAGTAACAGAAGCCATAGAAGAAGTCAAGGTAGAAGTCGATGAAAGAAAAAATTGAAGTAACAGAAGCCATAGAAGAAGTCAAGGTAGAAGTCGATGAAAGAAAAAATCGAAATAACAGAAGCCATAGAAGAAATCAAGGTAGAAGTCGATGAAAGAAAAAATCGAAGAAAATTAAAAATCGAAGAAACAGAAGCCATAGAAGAAGCCATGGAAGAAGTCGATGAAAGAAAAAATCGAAGTAACAGAAGCCATAGAAGAAGTCAAGGTAGAAGTCGATAAAAAAAAAAAAAAAAAAAAACTCGAAGAACTGAAGCCATAGAAGAAGTCAAGGTAGAAGTCGATAAAAAAAGAAAAAAAAAAAAAAAAAACTCAAAGTAACTGAATCCATTGAAGAAGTCAAGGTAGAAGTCGTTGAAAGAAAAAATCGAATAAACAGAAGCCATAGAAGAAGCCATGGAAGAAGTCGATGAAAGAAAAAATCGAAGTAACAGAAGCCATATAAGAAGTCAAGGTAAAAGTCGATGAAAGAAAAAATCGAAGTAACAGAAGACATAGAAGAAGTCAAGGTAGAAGTCGATAAAAAATAAAAAAAAACTCGAAGTAACTGAAGCCATAGAAGAAGTCAAGGTAGAAGTCGATGAAAGAAAAAATCGAAGTAACAGAAGCCAAAGAAGAAGTCAAGGTAGAAGTCGATAAAAAAAAAAAAAAAAAAAATCGAAGTAACAGAAGCCCTAGAAGAAGTCAAGGTAGAAGTCGATTAAAAAAAAAAAAAAAAACTCGAAGTAACTGAAGCCATAGAAGAAGTCATGGTAGAAGTCGATGAAAGAAAAAATCGAAGTAACAGAAGCCATAGAAGAAGTCAAGGTAGAAGTCGATAAAAAAAAAATCGAATTAACTGAAACCATAGAAGAAGTCAAGGTAGAAGTCGATAAAAAAAGAAAAAAAAAAAAAAAACTCGAAGTAACTGAAGCCATAGAAGAAGTCAAGGTAGAAGTCGATAAAAAAAGAAAAAAAAAAAAAAAAAAACTCGAAGTAACTGAAGCCATAGAAGAAGTCAAGGTAGAAGTCGATAAAAAAAAAAAAAAAAAAAAAAAACTCGAAGTAACTGAAGCAATAGAAGAAGTCAAGGTAGAAGTCGATAAAAGAAAAAATCGAAGTAACAGAAGCCATAGAAGAAGTCAAGGTGGAAGTCGATGAAAGAAAAAATCGAAATAACTGAAGCCATAGAGGAAGTAAAGGTAAAAGTCGATGAAAGAAAAAATCGAAGTAACTGAAACCATAGAAGAAGTCAAGGTAGAAGTCGATAAAAAAAGAAAAAAAAAAAAAAAAAACTCGAAGTAACTGAAGCAATAGAAGAAGTAAAGGTAAAAGTCGATGAAAGAAAAAATCGAAGTAACTGAAGCCATAGTAGAAGTCAAGGTAGAAGTCGATAAAAAAAAAAAAAAAAAAAAAATCGAAGTAACAGAAGCCATAGAAGAAGTCAAGGTAGAAGTCGATGAAAGAAAAAATCGAAGTAACAGAAGACATAGAAGAAGTCAAGGTAGAAGTCGATAAAAAAAGAGAAAAAAAAAAAACTCGAAGTAACTGAAGCCATAAAAGAAGTCAAGGTAGAAGTCGATAAAAGAAAAAATCGAAGTAACAGAAGCCATAGAAGAAGTCAAGGTGGAAGTCGATGAAAGAAAAAATCGAAGTAACTGAAGCCATAGAAGAAGTCAAGGTAGAAGTCGATGAAAGAAAAAATCGAAGTAACAGAAGCCATAGAAGAAGTCAAGGTAGAAGTCGATAAAAAAAAAAAAAAAACTCGAAGTAACAGAAGCCATAGAAGAAGCCATGATAGAAGTCGATGAAAGAAAAAATCAAAATAACAGAAGCCATAGAGGAAGTCAAGGTAGAAGTCGATGAAAGAAAAAACGAAATAACAGAAGCCATAGAGGAAGTCAAGGTAGAAGACGATGAAAGAAAAAATCGAAGTAACAGAAGCCATAGAAGAAGTCAAGGTAGAAGTCGATGAAAGAAAAAATCGGAGTAACAGAAGCCATAGAAGAAGTCAAGGTAGAAGTCGATGAAAGAAAAAATTGAAGTAACAGAAGCCATAGAAGAAGTCAAGGTAGAAGTCGATGAAAGAAAAAATCGAAATAACAGAAGCCATAGAGGAAATCAAGGTAGAAGTCGATGAAAGAAAAATCGAAGTAACTGAAACCATAGAAGAAGTCAAGATAGAAGTCGATAAAAAAAAAAAAAAAAAACTCGAAGTAACAGAAGCCATAGAAGAAGTCAAGGTAGAAGTCGATGAAAGAAAAAATCGAAGTAACAGAAGACATAGAAGAAATCAAGGTAGAAGTCGATAAAAAATAAAAAAAAACTCGAAGTAACAGAAGCCAAAGAAGAAGTCAAGGTAGAAGTCGATGAAAGAAAAAATCGAAGTAACAGAAGCCATAGAAGAAGTCAAGGTAGAAGTCGATGAAAGAAAAAATCGAAGTAACAGAAGCCATAGAAGAAGTCAAGGTAGAAGTCGATGAAAGAAAAAATCGAAGTAACAGAAGACATAGAAGAAGTCAAGGTAGAAGTTGATGAAAGAAAAAATCGAAGTAACAGGAGCCATAGAAGAAGTCAAGGTAGAAGTCGATGAAAGAAAAAATCGAAGTAACAGAAGCCATAGAAGAAGTCAAGGTAGAAGTCGATGAAAGAAAAAATCGAAGAAACAGAAGCCATAGAAGAAGCCATGGTAGAAGTCGAAGAAAGAAAAAATCGAAGAAACAGAAGCCATAGAAGAAGCCATGGTAGAAGTCGATGAAAGAAAAAATCGAAGTAACTGAAACCATAGAAGAAGTCAAGGTAGAAGTCGATAAAAAAAGAGAAAAAAAAAAAAACTCGAAGTAACTGAAGCCATAAAAGAAGTCAAGGTAGAAGTCGATAAAAGAAAAAATCGAAGTAACAGAAGCCATAGAAGAAGTCAAGGTGGAAGTCGATGAAAGAAAAAATCGAAGTAACTGAAGCCATAGAAGAAGTCAAGGTAGAAGTCGATAAAAAAAGAAAAAAAAAAAAAAAAAAACTCGAAGTAACTGAAGCCATAGAAGAAGTCAAGGTAGAAGTCGATGAAAGAAAAAATCGAAGTAACAGAAGCCATAGAAGAAGTCAAGGTAGAAGTCGATAAAAAAAAAAAAAAAAACTCGAAGTAACAGAAGCCATAGAAGAAGCCATGATAGAAGTCGATGAAAGAAAAAATCAAAATAACAGAAGCCATAGAGGAAGTCAAGGTAGAAGTCGATGAAAGAAAAAACGAAATAACAGAAGCCATAGAGGAAGTCAAGGTAGAAGACGATGAAAGAAAAAATCGAAGTAACAGAACCCATAGAAGAAGTCAAGGTAGAAGTCGATGAAAGAAAAAATCGGAGAAACATAAGCCATAGAAGAAGTCAAGGTAGAAGTCGATGAAAGAAAAAATTGAAGTAACAGAAGCCATAGAAGAAGTCAAGGTAGAAGTCGATGAAAGAAAAAATCGAAATAACAGAAGCCATAGAGGAAGTCAAGGTAGAAGTCGATGAAAGAAAAAATCGAAGTAACTGAAACCATAGAAGAAGTCAAGATAGAAGTCGATAAAAAAAAAAAAAAAAAACTCGAAGTAACAGAAGCCATAGAAGAAGTCAAGGTAGAAGTCGATGAAAGAAAAAATCGAAGTAACAGAAGACATAGAAGAAATCAAGGTAGAAGTCGATAAAAAATAAAAAAAAACTCGAAGTAACAGAAGCCAAAGAAGAAGTCAAGGTAGAAGTCGATGAAAGAAAAAATCGAAGTAACAGAAGCCATAGAAGAAGTCAAGGTAGAAGTCGATGAAAGAAAAAATCGAAGTAACAGAAGCCATAGAAGAAGTAAAGGTAGAAGTCGATGAAAGAAAAAATCGAAGTAACAGAAGACATAGAAGAAGTCAAGGTAGAAGTTGATGAAAGAAAAAATCGAAGTAACAGAAGCCATAGAAGAAGTCAAGGTAGAAGTCGATGAAAGAAAAAATCGAAGTAACAGAAGCCATAGAAGAAGTCACGGTAGAAGTCGATGAAAGAAAAAATCGAAGAAACAGAAGCCATAGAAGAAGCCATGGTAGAAGTCGAAGAAAGAAAAAATCGAAGAAACAGAAGCCATAGAAGAAGCCATGGTAGAAGTCGATGAAAGAAAAAATCGAAGAAAATTAAAAATCGAAGAAACAGAAGCCATAGAAGAAGCCATGGAAGAAGTCGATGAAAGAAAAAATCGAAGTAACAGAAGCCATAGAAGAAGTCAAGGTAGAAGTCGATAAAAAAAAAAAAAAAAAAAAAACTCGAAGAACTGAAGCCATAGAAGAAGTCAAGGTAGAAGTCGATGAAAGAAAAAATCGAAGTAACAGAAACCATAGAAGAAGTCAAGGTAGAAGCTGATAAAAAAAGAAAAAAAAAAACAAAAAAAACTCGAAGTAACTGAAGCCATAGAAGAAGCTATGGAAGAAGTCGATGAAAGAAAAAATCGAAATAACAGAAGCCATAGAAGAAGCCATGGTAGAAGTCGATGAAAGAAAAAATCGAAATAACAGAAGCCATAGAGGAAGTCAAGGTAGAAGTCGATGAAAGAAAAAATCGAAGTAACTGAAACCATAGAAGAAGTCAAGGTAGAAGTCGATAAAAAAAGAGAAAAAAAAAAAACTCGAAGTAACTGAAGCCATAAAAGAAGTCAAGGTAGAAGTCGATAAAAGAAAAAATCGAAGTAACAGAAGCCATAGAAGAAGTCAAGGTGGAAGTCGATGAAAGAAAAAATCGAAGTAACTGAAGCCATAGAAGAAGTCAAGGTAGAAGTCGATAAAAAAAAAAAAAAAAAAAAACTCGAAGAACTGAAGCCATAGAAGAAGTCAAGGTAGAAGTCGATGAAAGAAAAAATCGAAGTAACAGAAGCCATAGAAGAAGTCAAGGTAGAAGTCGATGAAAGAAAAAATCGAAGTAACAGAAGCCATAGAAGAAGTCAAGGTAGAAGTCGAAGAAAGAAAAAATCGAAGAAACAGAAGCCATAGAAGAAGCCATGGTAGAAGTCGATGAAAGAAAAAATCGAAGAAAGTTAAAAATCGAAGAAACAGAAGCCATAGAAGAAGCCATGGAAGAAGTCGATGAAAGAAAAAATCGAAGTAACAGAAGCCATAGAAGATGTCAAGGTAGAAGTCGATGAAAGAAAAAATCGAAGTAACAGAAGCCATAGAGGAAGTCAAGGTAGAAGTCGATGAAAGAAAAAATCGAAGAAAGAAAAAATCGAATAAACAGAAGCCATAGAAGAAGCCATGGAAGAAGTCGATGAAAGAAAAAATCGAAGTAACAGAAGCCATATAAGAAGTCAAGGTAAAAGTCGATGAAAGAAAAAATCGAAGTAACAGAAGACATAGAAGAAGTCAAGGTAGAAGTCGATAAAAAATAAAAAAAAACTCGAAGTAACTGAAGCCATAGAAGAAGTCAAGGTAGAAGTCGATGAAAGAAAAAATCGAAGTAACAGAAGCCAAAGAAGAAGTCAAGGTAGAAGTCGATAAAAAAAAAAAAAAAAAAAATCGAAGTAACAGAAGCCCTAGAAGAAGTCAAGGTAGAAGTCGATTAAAAAAAAAAAAAAAAACTCGAAGTAACTGAAGCCATAGAAGAAGTCATGGTAGAAGTCGATGAAAGAAAAAATCGAAGTAATAGAAGCCATAGAAGAAGTCAAGGTAGAAGTCGATAAAAAAAAAATCGAATTAACTGAAACCATAGAAGAAGTCAAGGTAGAAGTCGATAAAAAAAGAAAAAAAAAAAAAAAACTCGAAGTAACTGAAGCCATAGAAGAAGTCAAGGTAGAAGTCGATAAAAAAAGAAAAAAAAAAAAAAAAAAACTCGAAGTAACTGAAGCCATAGAAGAAGTCAAGGTAGAGGTCGACGAAACAAAAAATCGAAGTAACAGAAGCAATAGAAGAAGTCAAGGTAGAAGTCGATAAAAAAAAAAAAAAAAAAAAAAAACTCGAAGTAACTGAAGCAATAGAAGAAGTCAAGGTAGAAGTCGATAAAAGAAAAAATCGAAGTAACAGAAGCCATAGAAGAAGTCAAGGTGGAAGTCGATGAAAGAAAAAATCGAAATAACTGAAGCCATAGAGGAAGTAAAGGTAAAAGTCGATGAAAGAAAAAATCGAAGTAACTGAAACCATAGAAGAAGTCAAGGTAGAAGTCGATAAAAAAAGAAAAAAAAAAAAAAAAAAACTCGAAGTAACTGAAGCCATAGAAGAAGTAAAGGTAAAAGTCGATGAAAGAAAAAATCGAAGTAACTGAAGCCATAGTAGAAGTCAAGGTAGAAGTCGATAAAAAAAAAAAAAAAAAAAAAAATCGAAGTAACAGAAGCCATAGAAGAAGTCAAGGTAGAAGTCGATGAAAGAAAAAATCGAAGTAACAGAAGACATAGAAGAAGTCAAGGTAGAAGTCGATAAAAAAAGAGAAAAAAAAAAAAACTCGAAGTAACTGAAGCCATAAAAGAAGTCAAGGTAGAAGTCGATAAAAGAAAAAATCGAAGTAACAGAAGCCATAGAAGAAGTCAAGGTGGAAGTCGATGAAAGAAAAAATCGAAGTAACTGAAGCCATAGAAGAAGTCAAGGTAGAAGTCGATAAAAAAAGAAAAAAAAAAAAAAAAAAACTCGAAGTAACTGAAGCCATAGAAGAAGTCAAGGTAGAAGTCGATGAAAGAAAAAATCGAAGTAACAGAAGCCATAGAAGAAGTCAAGGTAGAAGTCGATAAAAAAAAAAAAAAAACTCGAAGTAACAGAAGCCATAGAAGAAGCCATGATAGAAGTCGATGAAAGAAAAAATCAAAATAACAGAAGCCATAGAGGAAGTCAAGGTAGAAGTCGATGAAAGAAAAAACGAAATAACAGAAGCCATAGAGGAAGTCAAGGTAGAAGACGATGAAAGAAAAAATCGAAGTAACAGAAGCCATAGAAGAAGTCAAGGTAGAAGTCGATGAAAGAAAAAATCGGAGTAACAGAAGCCATAGAAGAAGTCAAGGTAGAAGTCGATGAAAGAAAAAATTGAAGTAACAGAAGCCATAGAAGAAGTCAAGGTAGAAGTCGATGAAAGAAAAAATCGAAATAACAGAAGCCATAGAAGAAATCAAGGTAGAAGTCGATGAAAGAAAAAATCGAAGAAAATTAAAAATCGAAGAAACAGAAGCCATAGAAGAAGCCATGGAAGAAGTCGATGAAAGAAAAAATCGAAGTAACAGAAGCCATAGAAGAAGTCAAGGTAGAAGTCGATAAAAAAAAAAAAAAAAAAAAACTCGAAGAACTGAAGCCATAGAAGAAGTCAAGGTAGAAGTCGATAAAAAAAGAAAAAAAAAAAAAAAAAACTCAAAGTAACTGAATCCATTGAAGAAGTCAAGGTAGAAGTCGTTGAAAGAAAAAATCGAAATAACAGAAGCCATAGAGGAAGTCAAGGTAGAAGTCGATGAAAGAAAAAATCGAAGTAACTGAAACCATAAAAGAGGTGAAGATAGAACTCGATTAAAAAAAAAAAAAAAAACTCGAAGTAACAGAAGCCATAGAAGAAGTCAAAGTAGAAGTCGATGAAAGAAAAAATCGAAGTAACAGAAACCATAGAAGAAGTCAAGATAGAAGTCGATAAAAAAAAAAAAAAAAAAAAAAACTCGAAGTAACAGAAGCCATAGAAGAAGTCAAGGTAGAAGTCGATGAAAGAAAAAATCGAAGTAACTGAAACCATAGAAGAAGTCAAGGTAGAAGTCGATAAAAAAAGAAAAAAAAAAAAAAAAAACTCAAAGTAACTGAAGCCATAGAAGAAGTAAAGGTAAAAGTCGATGAAAGAAAAAATCGAAGTAACTGAAGCCATAGTAGAAGTCAAGGTAGAAGTCGATAAAAAAAAAAAAAAAAAAAAAAAAAAAATCGAAGTAACAGAAGCCATAGAAGAAGTCAAGGTAGAAGTCGATGAAAGAAAAAATCGAAGTAACAAAAGACATAGAAGAAGTCAAGGTAGAAGTCGATAAAAAAAAAAAAAAAAAAATTGAAGTAACAGAAGCCATAGAAGAAGTCAAGGTAGAAGTCGATAAAAAAAAAAAAAAAAAACTCGAAGTAACTGAAGCCATAGAAGAAGTCAAGGTAGAAGTCAATGAAAGAAAAAATCGAAGTAACAGAAGCCATAGAAGAAGACCAGGTAGAAGTCGATAAAAAAAAAATCGAAGTAACTGAAACCATAGAAGAAGTCAAGGTAGAAGCCGATAAAAAAAGAAAAAAAAAACAAAAAAAACTCGAAGTAACTGAAGCCATAGAAGAAGCTATGGAAGAAGTCGATGAAAGAAAAAATCGAAATAACAGAAGCCATAGAGGAAGTCAAGGTAGAAGTCGATGAAAGAAAAAATCGAAGTAACTGAAACCATAGAAGAAGTCAAGGTAGAAGTCGATAAAAAAAGAGAAAAAAAAAAAAACTCGAAGTAACTGAAGCCATAAAAGAAGTCAAGGTAGAAGTCGATAAAAGAAAAAATCGAAGTAACAGAAGCCATAGAAGAAGTCAAGGTGGAAGTCGATGAAAGAAAAAATCGAAGTAACTGAAGCCATAGAAGAAGTCAAGGTAGAAGTCGATAAAAAAAGAAAAAAAAAAAAAAAAAAACTCGAAGTAACTGAAGCCATAGAAGAAGTCAAGGTAGAAGTCGATGAAAGAAAAAATCGAAGTAACAGAAGCCATAGAAGAAGTCAAGGTAGAAGTCGATAAAAAAAAAAAAAAAAACTCGAAGTAACAGAAGCCATAGAAGAAGCCATGATAGAAGTCGATGAAAGAAAAAATCAAAATAACAGAAGCCATAGAGGAAGTCAAGGTAGAAGTCGATGAAAGAAAAAACGAAATAACAGAAGCCATAGAGGAAGTCAAGGTAGAAGACGATGAAAGAAAAAATCGAAGTAACAGAAGCCATAGAAGAAGTCAAGGTAGAAGTCGATGAAAGAAAAAATCGGAGTAACAGAAGCCATAGAAGAAGTCAAGGTAGAAGTCGATGAAAGAAAAAATTGAAGTAACAGAAGCCATAGAAGAAGTCAAGGTAGAAGTCGATGAAAGAAAAAATCGAAATAACAGAAGCCATAGAGGAAATCAAGGTAGAAGTCGATGAAAGAAAAAATCGAAGTAACTGAAACCATAGAAGAAGTCAAGATAGAAGTCGATAAAAAAAAAAAAAAAAAACTCGAAGTAACAGAAGCCATAGAAGAAGTCAAGGTAGAAGTCGATGAAAGAAAAAATCGAAGTAACAGAAGACATAGAAGAAATCAAGGTAGAAGTCGATAAAAAATAAAAAAAAACTCGAAGTAACAGAAGCCAAAGAAGAAGTCAAGGTAGAAGTCGATGAAAGAAAAAATCGAAGTAACAGAAGCCATAGAAGAAGTCAAGGTAGAAGTCGATGAAAGAAAAAATCGAAGTAACAGAAGCCATAGAAGAAGTCAAGGTAGAAGTCGATGAAAGAAAAAATCGAAGTAACAGAAGACATAGAAGAAGTCAAGGTAGAAGTCGATGAAAGAAAAAATCGAAGTAACAGAAGCCATAGAAGAAGTCAAGGTAGAAGTCGATGAAAGAAAAAATCGAAGTAACAGAAGCCATAGAAGAAGTCAAGGTAGAAGTCGATGAAAGAAAAAATCGAAGAAACAGAAGCCATAGAAGAAGCCATGGTAGAAGTCGAAGAAAGAAAAAATCGAAGAAACAGAAGCCATAGAAGAAGCCATGGTAGAAGTCGATGAAAGAAAAAATCGAAGAAAATTAAAAATCGAAGAAACAGAAGCCATAGAAGAAGCCATGGAAGAAGTCGATGAAAGAAAAAATCGAAGTAACAGAAGCCATAGAAGAAGTCAAGGTAGAAGTCGATAAAAAAAAAAAAAAAAAAAAAACTCGAAGAACTGAAGCCATAGAAGAAGTCAAGGTAGAAGTCGATAAAAAAAAAAAAAAAAAAAAAAAAAACTCAAAGTAACTGAATCCATTGAAGAAGTCAAGGTAGAAGTCGTTGAAAGAAAAAATCGAAATAACAGAAGCCATAGAGGAAGTCAAGGTAGAAGTCGATGAAAGAAAAAATCGAAGTAACTGAAACCATAAAAGAGGTGAAGATAGAACTCGATAAAAAAAAAAAAAAAAAACTCGAAGTAACAGAAGCCATAGAAGAAGTCAAAGTAGAAGTCGATGAAAGAAAAAATCGAAGTAACAGAAACCATAGAAGAAGTCAAGATAGAAGTCGATAAAAAAAAAAAAAAAAAAAAAAACTCGAAGTAACAGAAGCCATAGAAGAAGTCAAGGTAGAAGTCGATGAAAGAAAAAATCGAAGTAACTGAAACCATAGAAGAAGTCAAGGTAGAAGTCGATAAAAAAAGAAAAAAAAAAAAAAAAAACTCAAAGTAACTGAAGCCATAGAAGAAGTAAAGGTAAAAGTCGATGAAAGAAAAAATCGAAGTAACTGAAGCCATAGTAGAAGTCAAGGTAGAAGTCGATAAAAAAAAAAAAAAAAAAAAAAAAAAATCGAAGTAACAGAAGCCATAGAAGAAGTCAAGGTAGAAGTCGATGAAAGAAAAAATCGAAGTAACAGAAGACATAGAAGAAGTCAAGGTAGAAGTCGATAAAAAAAAAAAAAAAAAAAATTGAAGTAACAGAAGCCATAGAAGAAGTCAAGGTAGAAGTCGATAAAAAAAAAAAAAAAAAACTCGAAGTAACTGAAGCCATAGAAGAAGTCAAGGTAGAAGTCAATGAAAGAAAAAATCGAAGTAACAGAAGCCATAGAAGAAGACCAGGTAGAAGTCGATAAAAAAAAAATCGAAGTAACTGAAACCATAGAAGAAGTCAAGGTAGAAGCCGATAAAAAAAGAAAAAAAAAACAAAAAAAACTCGAAGTAACTGAAGCCATAGAAGAAGCTATGGAAGAAGTCGATGAAAGAAAAAATCGAAGTAACAGAAGCCATAGAAGAAGACCAGGTAGAAGTCGATAAAAAAAAAATCGAAGTAACTGAAACCATAGAAGAAGTCAAGGTAGAAGTCGATAAAAAAAGAGAAAAAAAAAAAAACTCGAAGTAACTGAAGCCATAAAAGAAGTCAAGGTAGAAGTCGATAAAAGAAAAAATCGAAGTAACAGAAGCCATAGAAGAAGTCAAGGTGGAAGTCGATGAAAGAAAAAATCGAAGTAACTGAAGCCATAGAAGAAGTCAAGGTAGAAGTCGATAAAAAAAGAAAAAAAAAAAAAAAAAAAACTCGAAGTAACTGAAGCCATAGAAGAAGTAAAGGTAAAAGTCGATGAAAGAAAAAATCGAAGTAACTGAAGCCATAGTAGAAGTCAAGGTAGAAGTCGATAAAAAAAAAAAAAAAAAAAAATTCGAAGTAACAGAAGCCATAGAAGAAGTCAAGGTAGAAGTCGATGAAAGAAAAAATCGAAGTAACAGAAGACATAGAAGAAGTCAAGGTAGAAGTCGATAAAAAAAGAGAAAAAAAAAAAAACTCGAAGTAACTGAAGCCATAAAAGAAGTCAAGGTAGAAGTCGATAAAAGAAAAAATCGAAGTAACAGAAGCCATAGAAGAAGTCAAGGTGGAAGTCGATGAAAGAAAAAATCGAAGTAACTGAAGCCATAGAAGAAGTCAAGGTAGAAGTCGATAAAAAAAGAAAAAAAAAAAAAAAAAAACTCGAAGTAACTGAAGCCATAGAAGAAGTCAAGGTAGAAGTCGATGAAAGAAAAAATCGAAGTAACAGAAGCCATAGAAGAAGTCAAGGTAGAAGTCGATAAAAAAAAAAAAAAAACTCGAAGTAACAGAAGCCATAGAAGAAGCCATGATAGAAGTCGATGAAAGAAAAAATCGAAGAAACAGAAGCCATAGAAGAAGCCATGGTAGAAGTCGAAGAAAGAAAAAATCGAAGAAACAGAAGCCATAGAAGAAGCCATGGTAGAAGTCGATGAAAGAAAAAATCGAAGAAAATTAAAAATCGAAGAAACAGAAGCCATAGAAGAAGCCATGGAAGAAGTCGATGAAAGAAAAAATCGAAGTAACAGAAGCCATAGAAGAAGTCAAGGTAGAAGTCGCTAAAAAAAAAAAAAAAAAAAAACTCGAAGAACTGAAGCCATAGAAGAAGTCAAGGTAGAAGTCGATGAAAGAAAAAATCGAAGTAACAGAAGCCATAGAAGAAGTCAAGGTAGAAGTCGATGAAAGAAAAAATCGAAGTAACAGAAGACATAGAAGAAGTCAAGGTAGAAGTTGATGAAAGAAAAAATCGAAGTAACAGAAGACATAGAAGAAGTCAAGGTAGAAGTTGATGAAAGAAAAAATCGAAGTAACAGAAGCCATAGAAGAAGTCAAGGTAGAAGTCGAAGAAAGAAAAAATCGAAGAAACAGAAGCCATAGAAGAAGCCATGGTAGAAGTCGATGAAAGAAAAAATCGAAGAAAGTTAAAAATCGAAGAAACAGAAGCCATAGAAGAAGCCATGGAAGAAGTCGATGAAAGAAAAAATCGAAGTAACAGAAGCCATAGAAGATGTCAAGGTAGAAGTCGATGAAAGAAAAAATCGAAGTAACAGAAGCCATAGAGGAAGTCAAGGTAGAAGTCGATGAAAGAAAAAATCGAAGAAAGAAAAAATCGAATAAACAGAAGCCATAGAAGAAGCCATGGAAGAAGTCGATGAAAGAAAAAATCGAAGTAACAGAAGCCATATAAGAAGTCAAGGTAAAAGTCGATGAAAGAAAAAATCGAAGTAACAGAAGACATAGAAGAAGTCAAGGTAGAAGTCGATAAAAAATAAAAAAAAACTCGAAGTAACTGAAGCCATAGAAGAAGTCAAGGTAGAAGTCGATGAAAGAAAAAATCGAAGTAACAGAAGCCAAAGAAGAAGTCAAGGTAGAAGTCGATAAAAAAAAAAAAAAAAAAAATCGAAGTAACAGAAGCCCTAGAAGAAGTCAAGGTAGAAGTCGATTAAAAAAAAAAAAAAAAAAACTCGAAGTAACTGAAGCCATAGAAGAAGTCATGGTAGAAGTCGATGAAAGAAAAAATCGAAGTAACAGAAGCCATAGAAGAAGTCAAGGTAGAAGTCGATAAAAAAAAAATCGAATTAACTGAAACCATAGAAGAAGTCAAGGTAGAAGACGATAAAAAAAGAAAAAAAAAAAAAAACTCGAAGTAACTGAAGCCATAGAAGAAGTCAAGGTAGAAGTCGATAAAAAAAGAAAAAAAAAAAAAAAAAACTCGAAGTAACTGAAGCCATAGAAGAAGTCAAGGTAGAGGTCGACGAAACAAAAAATCGAAGTAACAGAAGCCATAGAAGAAGTCAAGGTGGAAGTCGATGAAAGAAAAAATCGAAATAACTGAAGCCATAGAGGAAGTAAAGGTAAAAGTCGATGAAAGAAAAAATCGAAGTAACTGAAACCATAGAAGAAGTCAAGGTAGAAGTCGATGAAAGAAAAAATCGGAGTAACAGAAGCCATAGAAGAAGTCAAGGTAGAAGTCGATGAAAGAAAAAATTGAAGTAACAGAAGCCATAGAAGAAGTCAAGGTAGAAGTCGATGAAAGAAAAAATCGAAATAACAGAAGCCATAGAGGAAATCAAGGTAGAAGTCGATGAAAGAAAAAATCGAAGTAACTGAAACCATAGAAGAAGTCAAGATAGAAGTCGATAAAAAAAAAAAAAAAAAACTCGAAGTAACAGAAGCCATAGAAGAAGTCAAGGTAGAAGTCGATGAAAGAAAAAATCAAAATAACAGAAGCCATAGAGGAAGTCAAGGTAGAAGTCGATGAAAGAAAAAACGAAATAACAGAAGCCATAGAGGAAGTCAAGGTAGAAGACGATGAAAGAAAAAATCGAAGTAACAGAAGCCATAGAAGAAGTCAAGGTAGAAGTCGATGAAAGAAAAAATCGGAGTAACAGAAGCCATAGAAGAAGTCAAGGTAGAAGTCGATGAAAGAAAAAATTGAAGTAACAGAAGCCAAAGAAGAAGTCAAGGTAGAAGTCGATGAAAGAAAAAATCGAAGTAACAGAAGCCATAGAAGAAGTCAAGGTAGAAGTCGATGAAAGAAAAAATCGAAGTAACAGAAGCCATAGAAGAAGTCAAGGTAGAAGTCGATGAAAGAAAAAATCGAAGTAACAGAAGCCAAAGAAGAAGTCAAGGTAGAAGTCGATAAAAAAAAAAAAAAAAAAAATCGAAGTAACAGAAGCCCTAGAAGAAGTCAAGGTAGAAGTCGATTAAAAAAAAAAAAAAAAACTCGAAGTAACTGAAGCCATAGAAGAAGTCATAGTAGAAGTCGATGAAAGAAAAAATCGAAGTAACAGAAGCCATAGAAGAAGTCAAGGTAGAAGTCGATAAAAAAAAAATCGAATTAACTGAAACCATAGAAGAAGTCAAGGTAGAAGACGATAAAAAAAGAAAAAAAAAAAAAAAACTCGAAGTAACTGAAGCCATAGAAGAAGTCAAGGTAGAAGTCGATAAAAAAAGAAAAAAAAAAAAAAAAAAACTCGAAGTAACTGAAGCCATAGAAGAAGTCAAGGTAGAGGTCGACGAAACAAAAAATCGAAGTAACAGAAGCCATAGAAGAAGTCAAGGTGGAAGTCGATGAAAGAAAAAATCGAAATAACTGAAGCCATAGAGGAAGTAAAGGTAAAAGTCGATGAAAGAAAAAATCGAAGTAACTGAAACCATAGAAGAAGTCAAGGTAGAAGTCGATAAAAAAAGAAAAAAAAAAAAAAAAAAAACTCGAAGTAACTGAAGCCATAGAAGAAGTAAAGGTAAAAGTCGATGAAAGAAAAAATCGAAGTAACTGAAGCCATAGTAGAAGTCAAGGTAGAAGTCGATAAAAAAAAAAAAAAAAAAAAATTCGAAGTAACAGAAGCCATAGAAGAAGTCAAGGTAGAAGTCGATGAAAGAAAAAATCGAAGTAACAGAAGACATAGAAGAAGTCAAGGTAGAAGTCGATAAAAAAAGAGAAAAAAAAAAAAACTCGAAGTAACTGAAGCCATAAAAGAAGTCAAGGTAGAAGTCGATAAAAGAAAAAATCGAAGTAACAGAAGCCATAGAAGAAGTCAAGGTGGAAGTCGATGAAAGAAAAAATCGAAGTAACTGAAGCCATAGAAGAAGTCAAGGTAGAAGTCGATAAAAAAAGAAAAAAAAAAAAAAAAAAAACTCGAAGTAACTGAAGCCATAGAAGAAGTCAAGGTAGAAGTCGATGAAAGAAAAAATCGAAGTAACAGAAGCCATAGAAGAAGTCAAGGTAGAAGTCGATAAAAAAAAAAAAAAAACTCGAAGTAACAGAAGCCATAGAAGAAGCCATGATAGAAGTCGATGAAAGAAAAAATCAAAATAACAGAAGCCATAGAGGAAGTCAAGGTAGAAGTCGATGAAAGAAAAAACGAAATAACAGAAGCCATAGAGGAAGTCAAGGTAGAAGACGATGAAAGAAAAAATCGAAGTAACAGAAGCCATAGAAGAAGTCAAGGTAGAAGTCGATGAAAGAAAAAATCGGAGTAACAGAAGCCATAGAAGAAGTCAAGGTAGAAGTCGATGAAAGAAAAAATTGAAGTAACAGAAGCCAAAGAAGAAGTCAAGGTAGAAGTCGATGAAAGAAAAAATCGAAGTAACAGAAGCCATAGAAGAAGTCAAGGTAGAAGTCGATGAAAGAAAAAATCGAAGTAACAGAAGCCATAGAAGAAGTCAAGGTAGAAGTCGATGAAAGAAAAAATCGAAGTAACAGAAGACATAGAAGAAGTCAAGGTAGAAGTCGATGAAAGAAAAAATCGAAGTAACAGAAGCCATAGAAGAAGTCAAGGTAGAAGTCGATGAAAGAAAAAATCGAAGAAACAGAAGCCATAGAAGAAGCCATGGTAGAAGTCGAAGAAAGAAAAAATCGAAGAAACAGAAGCCATAGAAGAAGCCATGGTAGAAGTCGATGAAAGAAAAAATCGAAGAAAATTAAAAATCGAAGAAACAGAAGCCATAGAAGAAGCCATGGAAGAAGTCGATGAAAGAAAAAATCGAAGTAACAGAAGCCATAGAAGAAGTCAAGGTAGAAGTCGATAAAAAAAAAAAAAAAAAAAAACTCGAAGAACTGAAGCCATAGAAGAAGTCAAGGTAGAAGTCGATAAAAAAAGAAAAAAAAAAAAAAAAAACTCAAAGTAACTGAATCCATTGAAGAAGTCAAGGTAGAAGTCGTTGAAAGAAAAAATCGAAATAACAGAAGCCATAGAGGAAGTCAAGGTAGAAGTCGATGAAAGAAAAAATCGAAGTAACTGAAACCATAGAAGAGGTGAAGATAGAACTCGATTAAAAAAAAAAAAAAAAACTCGAAGTAACAGAAGCCATAGAAGAAGTCAAAGTAGAAGTCGATGAAAGAAAAAATCGAAGTAACAGAAACCATAGAAGAAGTCAAGATAGAAGTCGATAAAAAAAAAATAAAAAAAAAACTCGAAGTAACAGAAGCCATAGAAGAAGTCAAGGTAGAAGTCGATGAAAGAAAAAATCGAAGTAACTGAAACCATAGAAGAAGTCAAGGTAGAAGTCGATAAAAAAAAAAAAAAAAAAAAAAAAAAAAAATCGAAGTAACAGAAGCCATAGAAGAAGTCAAGGTAGAAGTCGATGAAAGAAAAAATCGAAGTAACAGAAGACATAGAAGAAGTCAAGGTAGAAGTCGATAAAAAAAAAAAAAAAACTCGAAGTAACAGAAGCCATAGAAGAAGCCATGATAGAAGTCGATGAAAGAAAAAATCAAAATAACAGAAGCCATAGAGGAAGTCAAGGTAGAAGTCGATGAAAGAAAAAACGAAATAACAGAAGCCATAGAGGAAGTCAAGGTAGAAGACGATGAAAGAAAAAATCGAAGTAACAGAAGCCATAGAAGAAGTCAAGGTAGAAGTCGATGAAAGAAAAAATCGGAGTAACAGAAGCCATAGAAGAAGTCAAGGTAGAAGTCGATGAAAGAAAAAATTGAAGTAACAGAAGCCATAGAAGAAGTCAAGGTAGAAGTCGATGAAAGAAAAAATCGAAATAACAGAAGCCATAGAGGAAATCAAGGTAGAAGTCGATGAAAGAAAAAATCGAAGTAACTGAAACCATAGAAGAAGTCAAGATAGAAGTCGATAAAAAAAAAAAAAAAAAAACTCGAAGTAACAGAAGCCATAGAAGAAGTCAAGGTAGAAGTCGATGAAAGAAAAAATCGAAGTAACAGAAGACATAGAAGAAATCAAGGTAGAAGTCGATAAAAAATAAAAAAAAACTCGAAGTAACAGAAGCCAAAGAAGAAGTCAAGGTAGAAGTCGATGAAAGAAAAAATCGAAGTAACAGAAGCCATAGAAGAAGTCAAGGTAGAAGTCGATGAAAGAAAAAATCGAAGTAACAGAAGCCATAGAAGAAGTCAAGGTAGAAGTCGATGAAAGAAAAAATCGAAGTAACAGAAGACATAGAAGAAGTCAAGGTAGAAGTCGATGAAAGAAAAAATCGAAGTAACAGAAGCCATAGAAGAAGTCAAGGTAGAAGTCGATGAAAGAAAAAATCGAAGAAACAGAAGCCATAGAAGAAGCCATGGTAGAAGTCGAAGAAAGAAAAAATCGAAGAAACAGAAGCCATAGAAGAAGCCATGGTAGAAGTCGATGAAAGAAAAAATCGAAGAAAATTAAAAATCGAAGAAACAGAAGCCATAGAAGAAGCCATGGAAGAAGTCGATGAAAGAAAAAATCGAAGTAACAGAAGCCATAGAAGAAGTCAAGGTAGAAGTCGATAAAAAAAAAAAAAAAAAAAAACTCGAAGAACTGAAGCCATAGAAGAAGTCAAGGTAGAAGTCGATAAAAAAAGAAAAAAAAAAAAAAAAAACTCAAAGTAACTGAATCCATTGAAGAAGTCAAGGTAGAAGTCGTTGAAAGAAAAAATCGAAATAACAGAAGCCATAGAGGAAGTCAAGGTAGAAGTCGATGAAAGAAAAAATCGAAGTAACTGAAACCATAGAAGAGGTGAAGATAGAACTCGATTAAAAAAAAAAAAAAAACTCGAAGTAACAGAAGCCATAGAAGAAGCCATGATAGAAGTCGATGAAAGAAAAAATCAAAATAACAGAAGCCATAGAGGAAGTCAAGGTAGAAGTCGATGAAAGAAAAAACGAAATAACAGAAGCCATAGAGGAAGTCAAGGTAGAAGACGATGAAAGAAAAAATCGAAGTAACAGAAGCCATAGAAGAAGTCAAGGTAGAAGTCGATGAAAGAAAAAATCGGAGTAACAGAAGCCATAGAAGAAGTCAAGGTAGAAGTCGATGAAAGAAAAAATCGAAGTAACAGAAGACATAGAAGAAGTCAAGGTAGAAGTTGATGAAAGAAAAAATCGAAGTAACAGAAGCCATAGAAGAAGTCAAGGTAGAAGTCGAAGAAAGAAAAAATCGAAGAAACAGAAGCCATAGAAGAAGCCATGGTAGAAGTCGATGAAAGAAAAAATCGAAGAAAGTTAAAAATCGAAGAAACAGAAGCCATAGAAGAAGCCATGGAAGAAGTCGATGAAAGAAAAAATCGAAGTAACAGAAGCCATAGAAGATGTCAAGGTAGAAGTCGATGAAAGAAAAAATCGAAGTAACAGAAGCCATAGAGGAAGTCAAGGTAGAAGTCGATGAAAGAAAAAATCGAAAAAAGAAAAAATCGAATAAACAGAAGCCATAGAAGAAGCCATGGAAGAAGTCGATGAAAGAAAAAATCGAAGTAACAGAAGCCATATAAAAAGTCAAGGTAAAAGTCGATGAAAGAAAAAATTGAAGTAACAGAAGACATAGAAGAAGTCAAGGTAGAAGTCGATTAAAAAAAAAAAAAAAACTCGAAGTAACTGAAGCCATAGAAGAAGTCATGGTAGAAGTCGATGAAAGAAAAAATCGAAGTAACAGAAGCCATAGAAGAAGCCATGGTAGAAGTCGATGAAAGAAAAAATCGAAGAAAATTAAAAATCGAAGAAACAGAAGCCATAGAAGAAGCCATGGAAGAAGTCGATGAAAGAAAAAATCGAAGTAACAGAAGCCATAGAAGAAGTCAAGGTAGAAGTCGATAAAAAAAAAAAAAAAAAAAACTCGAAGAACTGAAGCCATAGAAGAAGTCAAGGTAGAAGTCGATAAAAAAAGAAAAAAAAAAAAAAAAAACTCAAAGTAACTGAATCCATTGAAGAAGTCAAGGTAGAAGTCGTTGAAAGAAAAAATCGAAATAACAGAAGCCATAGAGGAAGTCAAGGTAGAAGTCGATGAAAGAAAAAATCGAAGTAACTGAAACCATAGAAGAGGTGAAGATAGAACTCGATTAAAAAAAAAAAAAAAAACTCGAAGTAACAGAAGCCATAGAAGAAGTCAAAGTAGAAGTCGATGAAAGAAAAAATCGAAGTAACAGAAACCATAGAAGAAGTCAAGATAGAAGTCGATAAAAAAAAAAAAAAAAAAAAACTCGAAGTAACAGAAGCCATAGAAGAAGTCAAGGTAGAAGTCGATGAAAGAAAAAATCGAAGTAACTGAAACCATAGAAGAAGTCAAGGTAGAAGTCGATAAAAAAAAAAAAAAAAAAAAAAAAAAAAAATCGAAGTAACAGAAGCCATAGAAGAAGTCAAGGTAGAAGTCGATGAAAGAAAAAATCGAAGTAACAGAAGACATAGAAGAAGTCAAGGTAGAAGTCGATAAAAAAAAAAAAAAAACTCGAAGTAACAGAAGCCATAGAAGAAGCCATGATAGAAGTCGATGAAAGAAAAAATCAAAATAACAGAAGCCATAGAGGAAGTCAAGGTAGAAGTCGATGAAAGAAAAAACGAAATAACAGAAGCCATAGAGGAAGTCAAGGTAGAAGACGATGAAAGAAAAAATCGAAGTAACAGAAGCCATAGAAGAAGTCAAGGTAGAAGTCGATGAAAGAAAAAATCGGAGTAACAGAAGCCATAGAAGAAGTCAAGGTAGAAGTCGATGAAAGAAAAAATTGAAGTAACAGAAGCCATAGAAGAAGTCAAGGTAGAAGTCGATGAAAGAAAAAATCGAAATAACAGAAGCCATAGAGGAAATCAAGGTAGAAGTCGATGAAAGAAAAAATCGAAGTAACTGAAACCATAGAAGAAGTCAAGATAGAAGTCGATTAAAAAAAAAAAAAAAAACTCGAAGTAACAGAAGCCATAGAAGAAGTCAAGGTAGAAGTCGATGAAAGAAAAAATCGAAGTAACAGAAGACATAGAAGAAATCAAGGTAGAAGTCGATAAAAAATAAAAAAAAACTCGAAGTAACAGAAGCCAAAGAAGAAGTCAAGGTAGAAGTCGATGAAAGAAAAAATCGAAGTAACAGAAGCCATAGAAGAAGTCAAGGTAGAAGTCGATGAAAGAAAAAATCGAAGTAACAGAAGCCATAGAAGAAGTCAAGGTAGAAGTCGATGAAAGAAAAAATCGAAGTAACAGAAGACATAGAAGAAGTCAAGGTAGAAGTCGATGAAAGAAAAAATCGAAGTAACAGAAGCCATAGAAGAAGTCAAGGTAGAAGTCGATGAAAGAAAAAATCGAAGAAACAGAAGCCATAGAAGAAGCCATGGTAGAAGTCGAAGAAAGAAAAAATCGAAGAAACAGAAGCCATAGAAGAAGCCATGGTAGAAGTCGATGAAAGAAAAAATCGAAGAAAATTAAAAATCGAAGAAACAGAAGCCATAGAAGAAGCCATGGAAGAAGTCGATGAAAGAAAAAATCGAAGTAACAGAAGCCATAGAAGAAGTCAAGGTAGAAGTCGATAAAAAAAAAAAAAAAAAAAAAACTCGAAGAACTGAAGCCATAGAAGAAGTCAAGGTAGAAGTCGATAAAAAAAGAAAAAAAAAAAAAAAAAACTCAAAGTAACTGAATCCATTGAAGAAGTCAAGGTAGAAGTCGTTGAAAGAAAAAATCGAAATAACAGAAGCCATAGAGGAAGTCAAGGTAGAAGTCGATGAAAGAAAAAATCGAAGTAACTGAAACCATAGAAGAGGTGAAGATAGAACTCGATTAAAAAAAAAAAAAAACTCGAAGTAACAGAAGCCATAGAAGAAGCCATGATAGAAGTCGATGAAAGAAAAAATCAAAATAACAGAAGCCATAGAGGAAGTCAAGGTAGAAGTCGATGAAAGAAAAAACGAAATAACAGAAGCCATAGAGGAAGTCAAGGTAGAAGACGATGAAAGAAAAAATCGAAGTAACAGAAGCCATAGAAGAAGTCAAGGTAGAAGTCGATGAAAGAAAAAATCGGAGTAACAGAAGCCATAGAAGAAGTCAAGGTAGAAGTCGATGAAAGAAAAAATCGAAGTAACAGAAGACATAGAAGAAGTCAAGGTAGAAGTTGATGAAAGAAAAAATCGAAGTAACAGAAGCCATAGAAGAAGTCAAGGTAGAAGTCGAAGAAAGAAAAAATCGAAGAAACAGAAGCCATAGAAGAAGCCATGGTAGAAGTCGATGAAAGAAAAAATCGAAGAAAGTTAAAAATCGAAGAAACAGAAGCCATAGAAGAAGCCATGGAAGAAGTCGATGAAAGAAAAAATCGAAGTAACAGAAGCCATAGAAGATGTCAAGGTAGAAGTCGATGAAAGAAAAAATCGAAGTAACAGAAGCCATAGAGGAAGTCAAGGTAGAAGTCGATGAAAGAAAAAATAGAAAAAAGAAAAAATCGAATAAACAGAAGCCATAGAAGAAGCCATGGAAGAAGTCGATGAAAGAAAAAATCGAAGTAACAGAAGCCATATAAAAAGTCAAGGTAAAAGTCGATGAAAGAAAAAATCGAAGTAACAGAAGACATAGAAGAAGTCAAGGTAGAAGTCGATAAAAAATAAAAAAAAACTCGAAGTAACTGAAGCCATAGAAGAAGTCAAGGTAGAAGTCGATGAAAGAAAAAATCGAAGTAACAGAAGCCAAAGAAGAAGTCAAGGTAGAAGTCGATAAAAAAAAAAAAAAAAAAAATCGAAGTAACAGAAGCCCTAGAAGAAGTCAAGGTAGAAGTCGATTAAAAAAAAAAAAAAAACTCGAAGTAACTGAAGCCATAGAAGAAGTCATGGTAGAAGTCGATGAAAGAAAAAATCGAAGTAACAGAAGCCATAGAAGAAGTCAAGGTAGAAGTCGATAAAAAAAGAAAAAAAAAAAAAAAACTCGAAGTAACTGAAGCCATAGAAGAAGTCAAGGTAGAAGTCGATAAAAAAAGAAAAAAAAAAAAAAAAAAACTCGAAGTAACTGAAGCAATAGAAGAAGTCAAGGTAGAAGTCGATAAAAGAAAAAATCGAAGTAACAGAAGCCATAGAAGAAGTCAAGGTGGAAGTCGATGAAAGAAAAAATCGAAATAACTGAAGCCATAGAGGAAGTAAAGGTAAAAGTCGATGAAAGAAAAAATCGAAGTAACTGAAACCATAGAAGAAGTCAAGGTAGAAGTCGATAAAAAAAGAAAAAAAAAAAAAAAAAAACTCGAAGTAACTGAAGCCATAGAAGAAGTAAAGGTAAAAGTCGATGAAAGAAAAAATCGAAGTAACTGAAGCCATAGTAGAAGTCAAGGTAGAAGTCGATAAAAAAAAAAAAAAAAAAAAAAATCGAAGTAACAGAAGCCATAGAAGAAGTCAAGGTAGAAGTCGATGAAAGAAAAAATCGAAGTAACAGAAGACATAGAAGAAGTCAAGGTAGAAGTCGATAAAAAATAAAAAAAAACTCGAAGTAAAAGAAACCAAAGAAGAAGTCAAGGTAGAAGTCGATAAAAAAAAAAAAAAAAATGGAAGTAACAGAAGCTATAGAAGAAGTCAAAGGTAGAAGTCGATAAAAAAAGGAAAAAAAAAAAACTCGAAGAACTGAAGCCATATAAGAAGTCAAGGTAGAAGTTGATGAAAGAAAAAATCGAAGTAACAGAAGCCATAGAAGAAGTCAAGGTAGAAGTCGATGAAAGAAAAAATCGAAGTAACAGAAGCCATAGAAGAAGTCAAGGTAGAAGTCGATGAAAGAAAAAATCGAAGAAACAGAAGCCATAGAAGAAGCCATGGTAGAAGTCGAAGAAAGAAAAAATCGAAGAAACAGAAGCCATAGAAGAAGCCATGGTAGAAGTCGATGAAAGAAAAAATCGAAGAAAATTAAAAATCGAAGAAACAGAAGCCATAGAAGAAGCCATGGAAGAAGTCGATGAAAGAAAAAATCGAAGTAACAGAAGCCATAGAAGAAGTCAAGGTAGAAGTCGATGAAAGAAAAAATCGAAGTAACAGAAACCATAGAAGAAGTCAAGGTAGAAGTCGATAAAAAATAAAAAAAAACTCAAAGTAACTGAAGCCATAGAAGAAGTCAAGGTAGAAGTCGATGAAAGAAAAAATCGAAATAACAGAAGCCATAGAGGAAGTAAAGGTAAAAGTCGATGAAAGAAAAAATCGAAGTAACTGAAACCATAGAAGAAGTCAAGGTAGAAGTCGATAAAAAAAAAAAAAAAAAAATCGAAGTAACAGAAGCCATAGAAGAAGTAAAGGTAAAAGTCGATGAAAGAAAAAATCGAAGTAACTGAAGCCACAGTAGAAGTCAAGGTAGAAGTCGATAAAAAAAAAAATAAAAAAAACTCGAAGAACTGAAGCCATAGAAGAAGTCAAGGTAGAAGTCGATGAAAGAAAAAATCGAAGTAACAGAAGCCATAGAAGAAGTCAAGGTGGAAGTCGATGAAAGAAAAAATCGAAATAACAGAAGCCATAGAGGAAGTAAAGGTAAAAGTCGATGAAAGAAAAAATCGAAGTAACTGAAACCATAGAAGAAGTCAAGGTAGAAGTCGATAAAGAAAAAAAAAAAAAAAAACGAAGTAACTGAAGCCATAGAAGAAGTCAAGGTAGAAGTCGATAAAAAAAGAAAAAAAAAAAAAAAAAAACTCGAAGTAACTGAAGCCATAGAAGAAGTCAAGGTAGAAGTCGATGAAACAAAAACTCGAAGTAACTGAAGCCATAGAAGAAGTCAAGGTAGAAGTCGATAAAAGAAAAAATCGAAGTAACAGAAGCCATAGAAGAAGTCAAGGTGGAAGTCGAGGAAAGAAAAAATCGAAATAACAGAAGCCATAGAGGAAGTAAAGGTAAAAGTCGATGAAAGAAAAAATCGAAGTAACTGAAACCATAGAAGAAGTCAAGGTAGAAGTCGATAAAAAATAAAAAAAAAATCAAAGTAACTGAAGCCATAGAAGAAGTCAAGGTAGAAGTCGATGAAAGAAAAAATCGAAATAACAGAAGCCATAGAGGAAGTAAAGGTAAAAGTCGATGAAAGAAAAAATCGAAGTAACTGAAACCATAGAAGAAGTCAAGGTAGAAGTCGATAAAAAAAAAATAAAAAAAAACTCAAAGTAACTGAATCCATTGAAGAAGTCAAGGTAGAAGTCGTTGAAAGAAAAAAACGAAATAACAGAAGCCATAGAGGAAGTCAAGGTAGAAGTCGATGAAAGAAAAAATCGAAGTAACTGAAACCATAGAAGAGGTGAAGATAGAAGTCGATAAAAAAAAAAAAAAAAAAAAAATCGAAGTAACAGAAGCCATAGAAGAAGTCAAGGTAGAAGTCGATGAAAGAAAAAATCGAAGTAACAGAAGACATAGAAGAAGTCAAGGTAGAAGTCGATAAAAAATAAAAAAAAACTCGAAGTAAAAGAAACCAAAGAAGAAGTCAAGGTAGAAGTCGATAAAAAAAAAAAAAAAAATGGAAGTAACAGAAGCTATAGAAGAAGTCAAAGGTAGAAGTCGATAAAAAAAGGAAAAAAAAAAAACTCGAAGAACTGAAGCCATATAAGAAGTCAAGGTAGAAGTTGATGAAAGAAAAAATCGAAGTAACAGAAGCCATAGAAGAAGTCAAGGTAGAAGTCGATGAAAGAAAAAATCGAAGTAACAGAAGCCATAGAAGAAGTCAAGGTAGAAGTCGATGAAAGAAAAAATCGAAGAAACAGAAGCCATAGAAGAAGCCATGGTAGAAGTCGAAGAAAGAAAAAATCGAAGAAACAGAAGCCATAGAAGAAGCCATGGTAGAAGTCGATGAAAGAAAAAATCGAAGAAAATTAAAAATCGAAGAAACAGAAGCCATAGAAGAAGCCATGGAAGAAGTCGATGAAAGAAAAAATCGAAGTAACAGAAGCCATAGAAGAAGTCAAGGTAGAAGTCGATGAAAGAAAAAATCGAAGTAACAGAAACCATAGAAGAAGTCAAGGTAGAAGTCGATAAAAAATAAAAAAAAACTCAAAGTAACTGAAGCCATAGAAGAAGTCAAGGTAGAAGTCGATGAAAGAAAAAATCGAAATAACAGAAGCCATAGAGGAAGTAAAGGTAAAAGTCGATGAAAGAAAAAATCGAAGTAACTGAAACCATAGAAGAAGTCAAGGTAGAAGTCGAAAAAAAAAAAAAAAAAAAAATCGAAGTAACAGAAGCCATAGAAGAAGTAAAGGTAAAAGTCGATGAAAGAAAAAATCGAACTAACTGAAGCCACAGTAGAAGTCAAGGTAGAAGTCGATAAAAAAAAAAATAAAAAAAACTCGAAGAACTGAAGCCATAGAAGAAGTCAAGGTAGAAGTCGATGAAAGAAAAAATCGAAGTAACAGAAGCCATAGAAGAAGTCAAGGTGGAAGTCGATGAAAGAAAAAATCGAAATAACAGAAGCCATAGAGGAAGTAAAGGTAAAAGTCGATGAAAGAAAAAATCGAAGTAACTGAAACCATAGAAGAAGTCAAGGTAGAAGTCGATAAAGAAAAAAAAAAAAAAAAACGAAGTAACTGAAGCCATAGAAGAAGTCAAGGTAGAAGTCGATAAAAAAAGAAAAAAAAAAAAAAAAAAACTCGAAGTAACTGAAGCCATAGAAGAAGTCAAGGTAGAAGTCGATGAAA
This sequence comes from Cirrhinus molitorella, assembly GCA_033026305.1. Classification (NCBI taxonomy): domain Eukaryota; kingdom Metazoa; phylum Chordata; class Actinopteri; order Cypriniformes; family Cyprinidae; genus Cirrhinus; species Cirrhinus molitorella. Next base: position 30,439,897 of record CM065132.1, on the reverse strand, counting down.
CAAAAACTCGAAGTAACTGAAGCCATAGAAGAAGTCAAGGTAGAAGTCGATAAAAGAAAAAATCGAAGTAACAGAAGCCATAGAAGAAGTCAAGGTGGAAGTCGATGAAAGAAAAAATCGAAATAACAGAAGCCATAGAGGAAGTAAAGGTAAAAGTCGATGAAAGAAAAAATCGAAGTAACTGAAACCATAGAAGAAGTCAAGGTAGAAGCCGATAAAAAATAAAAAAAAACTCAAAGTAACTGAAGCCATAGAAGAAGTCAAGGTAGAAGTCGATGAAAGAAAAAATCGAAATAACAGAAGCCATAGAGGAAGTAAAGGTAAAAGTCGATGAAAGAAAAAATCGAAGTAACTGAAACCATAGAAGAAGTCAAGGTAGAAGTCGATAAAAAAAAAATAAAAAAAAAATCAAAGTAACTGAATCCATTGAAGAAGTCAAGGTAGAAGTCATTGAAAGAAAAAAACGAAATAACAGAAGCCATAGAGGAAGTCAAGGTAGAAGTCGATGAAAGAAAAAATCGAAGTAACTGAAACCATAGAAGAGGTGAAGATAGAAGTCGAAAAAAAAAAAAAAAAAAAACTCGAAGTAACAGAAGCCATAGAAGAAGTCAAAGTAGAAGTCGATGAAAGAAAAAATCGAAGTAACAGAAACCATAGAAGAAGTCAAGATAGAAGTCGATAAAAAAAAAAAAAAAAAAAAACTCGAAGTAACAGAAGCCATAGAAGAAGTCAAGGTAGAAGTCGATAAAAAAAAAAAAAAAAAAACTCAAAGTAACTGAAGCCATAGAAGAAGTCAAGGTAGAAGTCGATGAAAAAAAAAAAAAAAAAATCGAAGTAACAGAAGCCCTAGAAGAAGTCAAGGTAGAAGTCGATTAAAAAAAAAAAAAAAAACTCGAAGTAACTGAAGCCATAGAAGAAGTCATGGTAGAAGTCGATGAAAGAAAAAATCGAAGTAACAGAAGCCATAGAAGAAGTCAAGGTAGAAGTCGATAAAAAAAAAAATCGAATTAACTGAAACCATAGAAGAAGTCAAGGTAGAAGTCGATAAAAAAAGAAAAAAAAAAAAAAAACTCGAAGTAACTGAAGCCATAGAAGAAGTCAAGGTAGAAGTCGATAAAAAAAGAAAAAAAAAAAAAAAAACTCGAAGTAAATGAAGCCATAGAAGAAGTCAAGGTAGAGGTCGACGAAACAAAAAATCGAAGTAACAGAAGCAATAGAAGAAGTCAAGGTAGAAGTCGATAAAAAAAGAAAAAAAAAAAAAAAAAACTCGAAGTAACTGAAGCAATAGAAGAAGTCAAGGTAGAAGTCGATAAAAGAAAAAATCGAAGTAACAGAAGCCATAGAAGAAGTCAAGGTGGAAGTCGATGAAAGAAAAAATCGAAATAACTGAAGCCATAGAGGAAGTAAAGGTAAAAGTCGATGAAAGAAAAAATCGAAGTAACTGAAACCATAGAAGAAGTCAAGGTAGAAGTCGATAAAAAAAGAAAAAAAAAAAAAAAAAACTCGAAGTAACTGAAGCCATAGAAGAAGTAAAGGTAAAAGTCGATGAAAGAAAAAATCGAAGTAACTGAAGCCATAGTAGAAGTCAAGGTAGAAGTCGATAAAAAAAAAAAAAAAAAAAAAAAATCGAAGTAACAGAAGCCATAGAAGAAGTCAAGGTAGAAGTCGATGAAAGAAAAAATCGAAGTAACAGAAGACATAGAAGAAGTCAAGGTAGAAGTCGATAAAAAAAAAAAAAAAAAAAAATCGAAGTAACAGAAGCCATAGAAGAAGTCAAAGGTAGAAGTCGATAAAAAAAGGAAAAAAAAAAAACTCGAAGAACTGAAGCCATATAAGAAGTCAAGGTAGAAGTCGATGAAAGAAAAAATCGAAGTAACAGAAGCCATAGAAGAAGTCAAGGTAGAAGTCGATGAAAGAAAAAATCGAAGTAACAGAAGACATAGAAGAAGTCAAGGTAGAAGTTGATGAAAGAAAAAATCGAAGTAACAGAAGCCATAGAAGAAGTCAAGGTAGAAGTCGATGAAAGAAAAAATCGAAGTAACAGAAGCCATAGAAGAAGTCAAGGTAGAAGTCGTTGAAAGAAAAAATCAAAGAAACAGAAGCCATAGAAGAAGCCATGGTAGAAGTCGAAGAAAGAAAAAATCGAAGAAACAGAAGCCATAGAAGAAGCCATGGTAGAAATCGATGAAAGAAAAAATCGAAGAAAATTAAAAATCGAAGAAACAGAAGCCATAGAAGAAGCCATGGAAGAAGTCGATGAAAGAAAAAATCGAAGTAACAGAAGTCAAGGTAGAAGTCGATGAAAGAAAAAATCGAAGTAACAGAAACCATAGAAGAAGTCAAGGTAGAAGTCGATAAAAAATAAAAAACAACTCAAAGTAACTGAAGCCATAGAAGAAGTCAAGGTAGAAGTCGATGAAAGAAAAAATCGAAATAACAGAAGCCATAGAGGAAGTAAAGGTAAAAGTCGATGAAAGAAAAAATCGAAGTAACTGAAACCATCGAAGAAGTCAAGGTAGAAGTCGATAAAAAAAAAAAAAAAAAAAACTCGAAGAACTGAAGCCATAGAAGAAGTCAAGGTAGAAGTCGATAAAAAAAGAAAAAAAAAAAAAAAAAAACTCGAAGTAACTGAAGCCATAGAAGAAGTCAAGGTAGAAGTCGATGAAACAAAAACTCGAAGTAACTGAAGCCATAGAAGAAGTCAAGGTAGAAGTCGATAAAAGAAAAAATCGAAGTAACAGAAGCCATAGAAGAAGTCAAGGTGGAAGTCGATGAAAGAAAAAATCGAAATAACAGAAGCCATAGAGGAAGTAAAGGTAAAAGTCGATGAAAGAAAAAATCGAAGTAACTGAAACCATAGAAGAAGTCAAGGTAGAAGTCGATAAAAAATAAAAAAAAAATCAAAGTAACTGAAGCCATAGAAGAAGTCAAGGTAGAAGTCGATGAAAGAAAAAATCGAAATAACAGAAGCCATAGAGGAAGTAAAGGTAAAAGTCGATGAAAGAAAAAATCGAAGTAACTGAAACCATAGAAGAAGTCAAGGTAGAAGTCGATAAAAAAAAAATAAAAAAAAACTCAAAGTAACTGAATCCATTGAAGAAGTCAAGGTAGAAGTCGTTGAAAGAAAAAAACGAAATAACAGAAGCCATAGAGGAAGTCAAGGTAGAAGTCGATGAAAGAAAAAATCGAAGTAACTGAAACCATAGAAGAGGTGAAGATAGAAGTCGATAAAAAAAATAAAAAAAACTCGAAGTAACAGAAGCCATAGAAGAACTCAAAGTAGAAGTCGATGAAAGAAAAAATCGAAGTAACAGAAACCATAGAAGAAGTCAAGATAGAAGTCGATAAAAAAAAAAAAAAAAAAAAACTCGAAGTAACAGAAGCCATAGAAGAAGTCAAGGTAGAAGTCGATAAAAAAAAAAAAAAAAAAAAAAAAAAAAACTCAAAGTAACTGAAGCCATAGAAGAAGTCAAGGTAGAAGTCGATGAAAGAAAAAATCGAAATAACAGAAGCTATAGAGGAAGTAAAGGTAAAAGTCGATGAAAGAAAAAATCGAAGTAACTGAAACCATAGAAGAAGTCAAGGTAGAAGTCGATTAAAAAAAAAAAAAAAAAAAAAAAAACTCGAAGTAACTGAAGCCATAGAAGAAGTAAAGGTAAAAGTCGATGAAAGAAAAAATCGAAGTAACTGAAGCCATAGTAGAAGTCAAGGTAGAAGTCGATAAAAAAAAAAAAAAAAAAAAATCGAAGTAACAGAATCCATAGAAGAAGTCAAGGTAGAAGTCGATGAAAAAAAAAATCGAAGTAACAGAAGACATAGAAGAAGTCAAGGTAGAAGTCGATAAAAAATAAAAAAAAACTCGAAGTAACAGAAGCCAAAGAAGAAGTCAAGGTAGAAGTCGATAAAAAAAAAAAAAAAAAAATCGAAGTAACAGAAGCCATAGAAGAAGTCAAGGTAGAAGTCGATAAAAAAAAAAAAAAAACTCGAAGTAACTGAAGCCATAGAAGAAGTCAAGGTAGAAGTCAATGAAAGAAAAAATCGAAGTAACAGAAGCCATAGAAGAAGTCCAGGTAGAAGTCGATAAAAAAAAAAATCGAAGTAACTGCAACCATAGAAGAAGTCAAGGTAGAAGTCGATAAAAAAAGAAAAAAAAAACAAAAAAAACTCGAAGTAACTGAAGCCATAGAAGAAGCTATGGAAGAAGTCGATGAAAGAAAAAATAGAAATAACAGAAGCCATAGACGAAGCCATGGTAGAAGTCGATGAAAGAAAAAATCGAAATAACAGAAGCCATAGAAGAAGCCATGGTAGAAGTCGATGAAAGAAAAAATCGAAATAAAAGAAGCCATAGAAGAAGCCATGGTAGAAGTCGATGAAAGAAAAAATCGAAATAACAGAAGCCATAGAGGAAGTCAAGGTAGAAGTCGATAAAAAAAAAAAAAAAAAAACTCGAAGTAACAGAAGCCATAGAAGAAGCCATGATAGAAGTCGATGAAAGAAAAAATCAAAATAACAGAAGCCATAGAGGAAGTCAAGGTAGAAGTCGATGAAAGAAAAAATCGAAATAACAGAAGCCATAGAGGAAGTCAAGGTAGAAGTCGATGAAAGAAAAAATCGAAGTAACAGAAGCCATAGAGGAAGTCAAGGTAGAAGTCGATGAAAGAAAAAATCGAAGTAACTGAAACCATAGAAGAAGTCAAGGTAGAAGTCGATAAAAAAAGATAGAAAAAAAAAAAACTCGAAGTAACTGAAGCCATAGAAGAAGTCAAGGTAGAAGTCGATGAAAGAAAAAATCGAAGTAACAGAAGACATAGAAGAAGTCAAGGTAGAAGTCGATGAAAGAAAAAATCGAAGTAACAGAAGCCATAGAAGAAGTCAAGGTAGAAGTCGATGAAAG
>CM065132.1:30422500-30432500 GCA_033026305.1 Cirrhinus molitorella | reverse complement strand
AAAAAAAAAAAAAAAAAAAAATCGAAGTAACAGAAGCCATAGAAGAAGTCAAGGTAGAAGTCGATAAAAAAAAAAAAAAAAAAAATCGAAGTAACAGAAGACATAGAAGAAGTCAAGTTAGAAGTCGATAAAAAATAAAAAAAAACTCGAAGTAACTGAAGTCATAGAAGAAGTCAAGGTAGAAGTTGATGAAAGAAAAAATCGAAGTAACAGAAGCCAAAGAAGAAGTCAAGGTAGAAGTCGATAAAAAAAAACAAAAAAAAACGAAGTAACAGAAGCCATAGAAGAAGTCAAGGTAGAAGTCGATTAAAAAAAAAAAAAAAAACTCGAAGTAACTGAAGCCATAGAAGAAGTCATGGTAGAAGTCGATGAAAGAAAAAATCGAAGTAACAGAAGCCATAGAAGAAGTCAAGGTAGAAGTCGATGAAAGAAAAAATCGAAGTAACAGAAGCCATAGAAGATGTCAAGGTAGAAGTCGATGAAAGAAAAAATCGAAGTAACAGAAGCCATAGAGGAAGTCAAGGTAGAAGTCGATGAAAGAAAAAATCGAAGTAACAGAAACCATAGAAGAAGTCAAGGTAGAAGTCGATGAAAGAAAAAATCGAAGTAACAGAAGCCATAGAGGAAGTCAAGGTAGAAGTCGATGAAAGAAAAAATCGAAGTAACAGAAGCCATAGAAGAAGTCAAGGTAGAAGTCGATGAAAGAAAAAATCGAAGAATGAAAAAATCGAAGAAACAGAAGCCATAGAAGAAGCCATGGAAGAAGTCGATGAAAGAAAAAATCGAAGTAACTGAAGCCATAGAAGAAGTCAAAGGTAGAAGTCGATAAAAAAAGAAAAAAAAAAAAAAAAACTCGAAGTAACAGAAGCCATATAAGAAGTCAAGGTAGAAGTCGATGAAAGAAAAAATAGAAGTAACAGAAGACATAGAAGAAGTCAAGGTAGAAGTCGATAAAAAATAAAAAAAAACTCGAAGTAACTGAAGCCATAGAAGAAGTCAAGGTAGAAGTCGATGAAAGAAAAAATCGAAGTAACAGAAGCCAAAGAAGAAGTCAAGATAGAAGTCGATAAAAAAAAAAAAAAAAAAAAAGAAGTAACAGAAGCCATAGAAGAAGTCAAGGTAGAAGTCGATTAAAAAAAAAAAAAAAAACTTGAAGTAACTGAAGCCATAGAAGAAGTCAAGGTAGAAGTCGATGAAAGAAAAAATCGAAGTAACAGAAGCCCTAGAAGAAGTCAAGGTAGAAGTCGATGAAAGAAAAAATCGAAGTAACTGAAACCATAGAAGAAGTCAAGGTAGAAGTCGATAAAAAAAGAAAAAAAAACTCGAAGTAACTGAAGCCATAGAAGAAGTCAAGGTAGAAGTCGATGAAAGAAAAAATCGAAGTAACAGAAGCCATAGAAGAAGTCAAGGTAGAAGTCGATGAAAGAAAAAATCGAAGTAACAGAAGCCATAGAAGATGTAAAGGTAGAAGTCGATAAAAAAAGAAAAAAAAAAAAAAAAACTCGAAGTAACTGAAGCCATAGAAGAAGTCAAGGTAGAAGTCGATGAAAGAAAAAATCGAAGTAACAGAAGCCAAAGAAGAAGTCAAGGTAGAAGTCGATAAAAAAAAAAAAAAAAAAAAATCGAAGTAACAGAAGCCCTAGAAGAAGTCAAGGTAGAAGTCGATTAAAAAAAAAAAAAAAAAAACTCGAAGTAACTGAAGCCATAGAAGAAGTCATGGTAGAAGTCGATGAAAGAAAAAATCGAAGTAACAGAAGCCATAGAAGAAGTCAAGTTGGAAGTCGATAAAAAAAAAAAAAAAAAAAAATCGAAGTAACAGAAGCCATAGAAGAAGTCAAGGTAGAAGTCGATAAAAAAAAAATCGAAGTAACTGAAGCCATAGAAGAAGTCAAGGTAGAAGTCGATGAAACAAAAAATCGAAGTAACAGAAGCCATAGAAGAAGTCAAGGTAGAAGTCGATAAAAAAAGAAAAAAAAAAAAAAAACTCGAAGTAACTGAAGCCATAGAAGAAGTCAAGGTAGAAGTCTATAAAAGAAAAAATCGAAGTAACAGAAGCCATAGAAGAAGTCAAGGTGGAAGTCGATGAAAGAAAAAATCGAAGTAACTGAAACCATAGAAGAAGTCAAGGTAGAAGTCGATAAAAAAAGAAAAAAAAAAAAAAAAAAACTCGAAGTAACTGAAGCCATAGAAGAAGTCAAGGTAGAAGTCGATGAAAGAAAAAATCGAAGTAACAGAAGCCATAGAAGAAGTCAAGGTAGAAGTCGATGAAAGAAAAAATCGAAGTAACAGAAGCCATTGAAGATGTCAAGGTAGAAGTCGATGAAAGAAAAAATCGAAGTAACAGAAGCCAAAGAGGAAGTCAAGGTAGAAGTCGATGAAAGAAAAAATCGAAGTAACAGAAGCCATAGAAGAAGCCATGGTAGAAGTCGATGAAAGAAAAAATCGAAGAAAGAAAAAATCGAAGAAACAGAAGCCATAGAAGAAGCCATGGAAGAAGTCGATGAAAGAAAAAATCGAAGTAACTGAAGCCATAGAAGAAGTCAAAAGTAGAAGTCGATGAAAGAAAAAATCGAAGTAACAGAAGCCAAAGAAGAAGTCAAGGTAGAAGTCGATAAAAAAAAAAAAAAAAAAAAATCGAAGTAACAGAAGCCCTAGAAGAAGTCAAGGTAGAAGTCGATTAAAAAAAAAAAAAAAAAAACTCGAAGTAACTGAAGCCATAGAAGAAGTCATGGTAGAAGTCGATGAAAGAAAAAATCGAAGTAACAGAAGCCATAGAAGAAGTCAAGGTAGAAGTCGATAAAAAAAAAAAAAAAAAAAAAAATCGAAGTAACAGAAGCCATAGAAGAAGTCAAGGTAGAAGTCGATAAAAAAAAAAAAACTCGAAGTAACTGAAGCCATAGAAGAAGTCAAGGTAGAAGTCGATAAAAAAAAAAAAACTCGAAGTAACAGAAGCCATTGAAGATGTCAAGGTAGAAGTCGATGAAAGAAAAAATCGAAGTAACAGAAGCCAAAGAGGAAGTCAAGGTAGAAGTCGATGAAAGAAAAAATCAAAGTAACAGAAGCCATAGAAGAAGCCATGGTAGAAGTCGATGAAAGAAAAAATCGAAGAAAGAAAAAATCGAAGAAACAGAAGCCATAGAAGAAGCCATGGAAGAAGTCGATTAAAAAAAAAAAAAAAAAAACTCGAAGTAACTGAAGCCATAGAAGAAGTCATGGTAGAAGTCGATGAAAGAAAAAATCGAAGTAACAGAAGCCAAAGAAGAAGTCAAGGTAGAAGTCGATAAAAAAAAAAAAAAAAAAAAATCGAAGTAACAGAAGCCCTAGAAGAAGTCAAGGTAGAAGTCGATTAAAAAAAAAAAAAAAAAAAACTCGAAGTAACTGAAGCCATAGAAGAAGCCATGGTAGAAGTCGAAGAAAGAAAAAATCAAAGAAACAGAAGCCAAAGAAGAAGCCATGGTAGAAGTCGATGAAAGAAAAAATCGAAGAAAGAAAAAATCGAAGAAACAGAAGCCATAGAAGAAGCCATGGAAGAAGTCGATGAATGAAAAAATCGAAGTAACTGAAGCCATAGAATAAGTCAAAGGTAGAAGTCGATAAAAAAAAAAAAAAAAAAAAAAAAACTCGAAGTAACAGAAGCCATATAAGAAGTCAAGGTAGAAGTCGATTAAAAAAAAAAAAAAAAAAAATTCGAAGTAACTGAAGCCATAGAAGAAGTCAAGGTAGAAGTCGATAAAAAAAAAATCGAAGTAACTGAAACCACAGAAGAAGTCAAAGGTAGAAGTCGATAAACAAAGAAAAAAAAAAAAAAAAACTCGAAGTAACAGAAGCCATATAAGAAGTCAAGGTAGAAGTCAATGAAAGAAAAAATCGAAGTAACAGAAGCCATAGAAGAAGTCAAGGTAGAAGTCGATTAAAAAAAAAAAAAAACTCGAAGTAACTGAAGCCATAGAAGAAGTCAAGGTAGAAGTCGATTAAAAAAAAAAAAAAAAACCTCGAAGTAACTGAAGCCATAGAAGAAGTCAAGGTAGAAGTCGATGAAAGAAAAAATCGAAGTAACAGAAGCAATAGAAGAAGTCAAGGTAGAAGTCGAAAAAAAAAAAAAAAAAAAAAAATCGAAGTAACAGAAGCCATAGAAGAAGTCAAGGTAGAAGTCGATAAAAAAAAATCGAAGTAACTGAAACCATAGAAGAAGTCAAGGTAGAAGTCGATAAAAAAAAAAAAAAAAAACTCGAAGTAACAGAAGCCATAGAAGAAGTCAAGGTAGAAGTCGATGAAAGAAAAAATCGAAGTAACTGAAACCATAGAAGAAGTCAAGATAGAAGTCGATAAAAAAAAAAAAAAAAACTCGAAGTAACAGAAGCCATAGAAGAAGTCAAGGTAGAAGTCGATGAAAGAAAAAATCGAAGTAACAGAAGACATAGAAGAAATCAAGGTAGAAGTCGATAAAAAAAAAAAAAAAAACTCGAAGTAACTGAAGCCATAGAGGAAGTCAAGGTAGAAGTCGATGAAAAAAAAACTCGAAGTAACAGAAGCCATAGAAGAAGCCATGGTAGAAGTCGCTGAAAGAAAAAATCGAAATAACAGAAGCCATAGAAGAAGCCATGGTAGAAGTCGATGAAAGAAAAAATCGAAATAACAGAAGCCATAGAGGAAGTCAAGGTAGAAGTCGATGAAAGAAAAAATCAAAGTAACTGAAACCATAGAAGAAGTCAAGGTAGAAGTCGATAAAAAAAGAGAAAAAAAAAAAAAACTCGAAGTAACTGAAGCCATAGAAGAAGTCAAGGTAGAAGTCGATAAAAGAAAAAATCGAAGTAAAAGAAGCAATAGAAGAAGTCAAGGTGGAAGTCGATGAAAGAAAAAATCGAAGTAATTGAAACCATAGAAGAAGTCAAGGTAGAAGTCGATAAAAAAAAAACTCGAAGTAACAGAAGCCATAGAAGAAGCCATGGTAGAAGTCGCTGAAAGAAAAAATCGAAATAACAGAAGCCATAGAAGAAGCCATGGTAGAAGTCGATGAAAGAAAAAATCGAAATAACAGAAGCCATAGAAGAAGCCATGGTAGAAGTCGATGAAAGAAAAAATCGAAATAACAGAAGCCATAGAGGAAGTCAAGGTAGAAGTCGATGAAAGAAAAAATCAAAGTAACTGAAACCATAGAAGAAGTCAAGGTAGAAGTCGATAAAAAAAGAGAAAAAAAAAAAAACTCGAAGTAACTGAAGCCATAGAAGAAGTCAAGGTAGAAGTCGATAAAAGAAAAAATCGAAGTAAAAGAAGCCATAGAAGAAGTCAAGGTGGAAGTCGATGAAAGAAAAAATCGAAGTAATTGAAACCATAGAAGAAGTCAAGGTAGAAGTCGATGAAAGAAAAAATCGAAGTAACAGAAGACATAGAAGAAGTCAAGGTAGAAGTCGATGAAAGAAAAAATCGAAGTAACAGAAGCCATAGAAGAAGTCAAGGTAGAAGTCGATGAAAGAAAAAATCGAAGTAACAGAAGCCATAGAAGAAGCCATGGTAGAAGTCGATGAAAGAAAAAATCGAAGAAAGAAAAAATCGAAGAAACAGAAGCCATAGAAGCAGTCAAGGTAGAAGTCGATAAAAAATAAAAAAACACTCGAAGTAACTGAAGCCATAGAAGAAGTCAAGGTAGAAGTCGATGAAAGAAAAAATCGAAGTAACAGAAGCCAAAGAAGAAGTCAAGGTAGAAGTCGATAAAAAAAAAAAAAAAAAAAAATCGAAGTAACAGAAGCCCTAGAAGAAGTCAAGGTAGAAGTCGATTAAAAAAAAAAAAAAAAAAACTCGAAGTAACTGAAGCCATAGAAGAAGTCATGGTAGAAGTCGATGAAAGAAAAAATCGAAGTAACAGAAGCCATAGAAGAAGTCAAGTTGGAAGTCGATAAAAAAAAAAAAAAAAAAAAATCGAAGTAACAGAAGCCATAGAAGAAGTCAAGGTAGAAGTCGATAAAAAAAAAATCGAAGTAACTGAAGCCATAGAAGAAGTCAAGGTAGAAGTCGATGAAACAAAAAATCGAAGTAACAGAAGCCATAGAAGAAGTCAAGGTAGAAGTCGATAAAAAAAGAAAAAAAAAAAAAAAACTCGAAGTAACTGAAGCCATAGAAGAAGTCAAGGTAGAAGTCTATAAAAGAAAAAATCGAAGTAACAGAAGCCATAGAAGAAGTCAAGGTGGAAGTCGATGAAAGAAAAAATCGAAGTAACTGAAACCATAGAAGAAGTCAAGGTAGAAGTCGATAAAAAAAGAAAAAAAAAAAAAAAAAAACTCGAAGTAACTGAAGCCATAGAAGAAGTCAAGGTAGAAGTCGATGAAAGAATAAATCGAAGTAACAGAAGCCATAGAAGAAGTCAAGGTAGAAGTCGATGAAAGAAAAAATCGAAGTAACAGAAGCCATTGAAGATGTCAAGGTAGAAGTCGATGAAAGAAAAAATCGAAGTAACAGAAGCCAAAGAGGAAGTCAAGGTAGAAGTCGATGAAAGAAAAAATCGAAGTAACAGAAGCCATAGAAGAAGCCATGGTAGAAGTCGATGAAAGAAAAAATCGAAGAAAGAAAAAATCGAAGAAACAGAAGCCATAGAAGAAGCCATGGAAGAAGTCGATGAAAGAAAAAATCGAAGTAACTGAAGCCATAGAAGAAGTCAAAAGTAGAAGTCGATGAAAGAAAAAATCGAAGTAACAGAAGCCAAAGAAGAAGTCAAGGTAGAAGTCGATAAAAAAAAAAAAAAAAAAAAAATCGAAGTAACAGAAGCCCTAGAAGAAGTCAAGGTAGAAGTCGATTAAAAAAAAAAAAAAAAAAACTCGAAGTAACTGAAGCCATAGAAGAAGTCATGGTAGAAGTCGATGAAAGAAAAAATCGAAGTAACAGAAGCCATAGAAGAAGTCAAGGTAGAAGTCGATAAAAAAAAAAAAAAAAAAAAAACGAAGTAACAGAAGCCCTAGAAGAAGTCAAGGTAGAAGTCGATTAAAAAAAAAAAAAAAAAAACTCGAAGTAACTGAAGCCATAGAAGAAGTCATGGTAGAAGTCGATGAAAGAAAAAATCGAAGTAACAGAAGCCAAAGAAGAAGTCAAGGTAGAAGTCGATAAAAAAAAAAAAAAAAAAAAATCGAAGTAACAGAAGCCCTAGAAGAAGTCAAGGTAGAAGTCGATTAAAAAAAAAAAAAAAAAAAACTCGAAGTAACTGAAGCCATAGAAGAAGCCATGGTAGAAGTCGAAGAAAGAAAAAATCAAAGAAACAGAAGCCAAAGAAGAAGCCATGGTAGAAGTCGATGAAAGAAAAAATCGAAGAAAGAAAAAATCGAAGAAACAGAAGCCATAGAAGAAGCCATGGAAGAAGTCGATGAATGAAAAAATCGAAGTAACTGAAGCCATAGAATAAGTCAAAGGTAGAAGTCGATAAAAAAAAAAAAAAAAAAAAAAAAACTCGAAGTAACAGAAGCCATATAAGAAGTCAAGGTAGAAGTCGATTAAAAAAAAAAAAAAAAAAAAATTCGAAGTAACTGAAGCCATAGAAGAAGTCAAGGTAGAAGTCGATAAAAAAAAAAATCGAAGTAACTGAAACCACAGAAGAAGTCAAAGGTAGAAGTCGATAAACAAAGAAAAAAAAAAAAAAAACTCGAAGTAACAGAAGCCATAGAAGAAGTCAAGGTAGAAGTCGATAAAAAAAAAAAATAAAAAAAAATCGAAGTAACAGAAGCCATAGAAGAAGTCAAGGTAGAAGTCGATAAAAAAAAAAAAACTCGAAGTAACTGAAGCCATAGAAGAAGTCAAGGTAGAAGTCGATAAAAAAAAAAAAACTCGAAGTAACAGAAGCCATTGAAGATGTCAAGGTAGAAGTCGATGAAAGAAAAAATCGAAGTAACAGAAGCCAAAGAGGAAGTCAAGGTAGAAGTCGATGAAAGAAAAAATCGAAGTAACAGAAGCCATAGAAGAAGACATGGTAGAAGTCGATGAAAGAAAAAATCGAAGAAAGAAAAAATCGAAGAAACAGAAGCCAAAGAAGAAGTCAAGGTAGAAGTCGATAAAAAAAAAAAAAAAAAAAAAATCGAAGTAACAGAAGCCCTAGAAGAAGTCAAGGTAGAAGTCGATTAAAAAAAAAAAAAAAAAAACTCGAAGTAACTGAAGCCATAGAAGAAGTCATGGTAGAAGTCGATGAAAGAAAAAATCGAAGTAACAGAAGCCAAAGAAGAAGTCAAGGTAGAAGTCGATAAAAAAAAAAAAAAAAAAAAATCGAAGTAACAGAAGCCCTAGAAGAAGTCAAGGTAGAAGTCGAAGAAAGAAAAAATCAAAGAAACAGAAGCCAAAGAAGAAGCCATGGTAGAAGTCGATGAAAGAAAAAATCGAAGAAAGAAAAAATCGAAGAAACAGAAGCCATAGAAGAAGCCATGGAAGAAGTCGATGAATGAAAAAATCGAAGTAACTGAAGCCATAGAATAAGTCAAAGGTAGAAGTCGATAAAAAAAAAAAAAAAAAAAAAAAAACTCGAAGTAACAGAAGCCATATAAGAAGTCAAGGTAGAAGTCGATTAAAAAAAAAAAAAAAAAAAAATTCGAAGTAACTGAAGCCATAGAAGAAGTCAAGGTAGAAGTCGATAAAAAAAAAAATCGAAGTAACTGAAACCACAGAAGAAGTCAAAGGTAGAAGTCGATAAACAAAGAAAAAAAAAAAAAAAAACTCGAAGTAACAGAAGCCATATAAGAAGTCAAGGTAGAAGTCAATGAAAGAAAAAATCGAAGTAACAGAAGCCATAGAAGAAGTCAAGGTAGAAGTCGATTAAAAAAAAAAAAAACTCGAAGTAACTGAAGCCATAGAAGAAGTCAAGGTAGAAGTCGATTAAAAAAAAAAAAAAAAACCTCGAAGTAACTGAAGCCATAGAAGAAGTCAAGGTAGAAGTCGATGAAAGAAAAAATCGAAGTAACAGAAGCAATAGAAGAAGTCAAGGTAGAAGTCGAAAAAAAAAAAAAAAAAAAAAATCGAAGTAACAGAAGCCATAGAAGAAGTCAAGGTAGAAGTCGATAAAAAAAAAATCGAAGTAACTGAAACCATAGAAGAAGTCAAGGTAGAAGTCGATAAAAAAAAAAAAAAAAAACTCGAAGTAACAGAAGCCATAGAAGAAGTCAAGGTAGAAGTCGATGAAAGAAAAAATCGAAGTAACTGAAACCATAGAAGAAGTCAAGATAGAAGTCGATAAAAAAAAAAAAAAAAAACTCGAAGTAACAGAAGCCATAGAAGAAGTCAAGGTAGAAGTCGATGAAAGAAAAAATCGAAGTAACAGAAGACATAGAAGAAATCAAGGTAGAAGTCGATAAAAAAAAAAAAAAAAACTCGAAGTAACTGAAGCCATAGAGGAAGTCAAGGTAGAAGTCGATGAAAAAAAAACTCGAAGTAACAGAAGCCATAGAAGAAGCCATGGTAGAAGTCGATGAAAGAAAAAATCGAAGTAACAGAAGACATAGAAGAAGTCAAGGTAGAAGTCGATGAAAGAAAAAATCGAAGTAACAGAAGCCATAGAAGAAGTCAAGGTAGAAGTCGATGAAAGAAAAAATCGAAGTAACAGAAGCCATAGAAGAAGCCATGGTAGAAGTCGATGAAAGAAAAAATCGAAGAAAGAAAAAATCGAAGAAACAGAAGCCATAGAAGAAGCCATGGAAGAAGTCGATGAAAGAAAAAATCGAAGTAACTGAAGCCATAGAAGAAGTCAAAGGTAGAAGTCGATAAAAAAAGAAAAAAAAAAAAAAAAACTCGAAGTAACAGAAGCCATATAAGAAGTCAAGGTATAAGTCGATGAAATAAAAAATCGAAGTAACAGAAGCCATAGAAGAAGTCAAGGTAGAAGTCGATGAAAGAAAAAATCGAAGTAACAGAAGCCATAGAAGAAGCCATGGTAGAAGTCGATGAAAGAAAAAATCGAAGAAAGAAAAAATCGAAGAAACAGAAGCCATAGAAGAAGCCATGGAAGAAGTCGATGAAAGAAAAAATCGAAGTAACTGAA
>CM065132.1:30410000-30412500 GCA_033026305.1 Cirrhinus molitorella | reverse complement strand
CAGAAGCCATAGAAGAAGTCAAGGTAGAAGTCGATGAAAGAAAAAATCGAAGTAACAGAAGACATAGAAGAAATCAAGGTAGAAGTCGATAAAAAAAAAAAAAAAAACTCGAAGTAACTGAAGCCATAGAGGAAGTCAAGGTAGAAGTCGATGAAAAAAAAACTCGAAGTAACAGAAGCCATAGAAGAAGCCATGGTAGAAGTCGATGAAAGAAAAAATCGAAGTAACAGAAGACATAGAAGAAGTCAAGGTAGAAGTCGATGAAAGAAAAAATCGAAGTAACAGAAGCCATAGAAGAAGTCAAGGTAGAAGTCGATGAAAGAAAAAATCGAAGTAACAGAAGCCATAGAAGAAGCCATGGTAGAAGTCGATGAAAGAAAAAATCGAAGAAAGAAAAAATCGAAGAAACAGAAGCCATAGAAGAAGCCATGGAAGAAGTCGATGAAAGAAAAAATCGAAGTAACTGAAGCCATAGAAGAAGTCAAAGGTAGAAGTCGATAAAAAAAGAAAAAAAAAAAAAAAAACTCGAAGTAACAGAAGCCATATAAGAAGTCAAGGTATAAGTCGATGAAATAAAAAATCGAAGTAACAGAAGCCATAGAAGAAGTCAAGGTAGAAGTCGATGAAAGAAAAAATCGAAGTAACAGAAGCCATAGAAGAAGCCATGGTAGAAGTCGATGAAAGAAAAAATCGAAGAAAGAAAAAATCGAAGAAACAGAAGCCATAGAAGAAGCCATGGAAGAAGTCGATGAAAGAAAAAATCGAAGTAACTGAAGCCATAGAAGAAGTCAAAAGTAGAAGTCGATGAAAGAAAAAATCGAAGTAACAGAAGCCAAAGAAGAAGTCAAGGTAGAAGTCGATAAAAAAAAAAAAAAAAAAAAAATTGAAGTAACTGAAGCCATAGAAGAAGTCATGGTAGAAGTCGATGAAAGAAAAAATCGAAGTAACAGAAGCCATAGAAGAAGTCAAGGTAGAAGTCGATAAAAAAAAAAAAAAAAAAAAAAAATCGAAGTAACAGAAGCCATAGAAGAAGTCAAGGTAGAAGTCGATAAAAAAAAAAAAAAAAAAAAAAAAAAACTCGAAGTAACTGAAGCCATAGAAGAAGTCAAGGTAGAAGTCGCTGAAAGAAAAAATCGAAATAACAGAAGCCATAGAAGAAGCCATGGTAGAAGTCGATGAAAGAAAAAATCGAAATAACAGAAGCCATAGAGGAAGTCAAGGTAGAAGTCGATGAAAGAAAAAATCGAAGTAACTGAAACCATAGAAGAAGTCAAGGTAGAAGTCGATAAAAAAAGAAAAAAAAAAAAAAAAAACTCGAAGTAACTGAAGCCATAGAAGAAGTCAAGGTAGAAGTCGATGAAAGAAAAAATCGAAGTAACAGAAGCCATAGAAGAAGCCATGGTAGAAGTCGATGAAAGAAAAAATCGAAGAAAGAAAAAATCGAAGAAACAGAAGCCATAGAAGAAGCCATGGAAGAAGTCGATGAAAGAAAAAATCGAAGTAACTGAAGCCATAGAAGAAGTCAAGGTAGAAGTCGATGAAAGAAAAAATCGAAGTAACAGAAGCCATAGAAGAAGTCAAGGTAGAAGTCGATAAAAAAAAAAAAAAAAAAAAAATCGAAGTAACTGAAGCCATAGAAGATGTCAAGGTAGAAGTCGATGAAAGAAAAAATCGAAATAACAGAAGCCATAGAGGAAGTCAAGGTAGAAGTCGATGAAAGAAAAAATCGAAGTAACTGAAACCATAGAAGAAGTCAAGATAAAAGTCGATAAAAAAACAAAAAAAAACAAAACAAACTTGAAGTAACTGAAGCCATAGAGGAAGTCAAGGTAGAAGTCGATGAAAGAAAAATCGAAGTAACAGAAGCCATAGAAGAAGTCAAGGTAGAAGTCGATAAAAAAAAAAAAACTCGAAGTAACTGAAGCCATAGAAGAAGTCAAGGTAGAAGTCGATAAAAAAAAAAAAACTCGAAGTAACTGAAACCACAGAAGAAGTCAAGGTAGAAGTCGATGAAAGAAAAAATCGAAGAAACAGAAGCCATAGAAGAAGCCATGGCAGAAGTCGAAGAAAGAAAAAATCAAAGAAACAGAAGCCAAAGAAGAAGCCATGGTAGAAGTCGATGAAAGAAAAAATCGAAGAAAGAAAAAATCGAAGAAACAGAAGCCATAGAAGAAGCCATGGAAGAAGTCGATGAATGAAAAAATCGAAGTAACTGAAGCCATAGAAGAAGTCAAAGGTAGAAGTCGATAAAAAAAAAAAAAAAAAAAAAAAACTCGAAGTAACTGAAACCATAGAAGAAGTCAAGGTAGAAGTCGATAAAAAAAGAAAAAAAAAAAAAAAAAACTCGAAGTAACTGAAGCCATAGAAGAAGTCAAGGTAGAAGTCGATGAAAGAAAAAATCGAAGTAACAGAAGCCATAGAAGAAGCCATGGTAGAAGTCGATGAAAGAAAAAATCGAAGAAAGAAAAAATCGAAGAAACAGAAGCCATAGAAGAAGCCA
>CM065132.1:30395000-30400000 GCA_033026305.1 Cirrhinus molitorella | reverse complement strand
GTCAAGGTAGAAGTCGATGAAAGAAAAAATCGAAGTAACAGAAGCCATAGAAGAAGTCAAGGTAGAAGTCGATGAAAGAAAAAATCGAAGTAACAGAACTCATAGAAGAAGTCAAGGTAGAAGTCGATGAAAGAAAAAATCGAAGTAACAGAAGACATAGAAGAAGTCAAGGTAGAAGTCGATGAAAGAAAAAATCGAAGTAACAGAAGCCATAGAAGAAGTCAAGGTAGAAGTCGATAAAAAAAAAAAAAAAAAAAAACTCGAAGTAACAGAAGCCATATAAGAAGTCAAGGTAGAAGTCCATGAAATAAAAAATCGAAGTAACAGAAGCCATAGAAGAAGTCAAGATAGAAGTCGATAAAAAAAAAAAAAAAAAAAAAAAAAAAAAAAAAAACTTGAAGTAACTGAAGCCATAGAAGAAGTCAAGGTAGAAGTCGATTAAAAAAAAAAAAAAAAAAACCTCGAAGTAACAGAAGCCATAGAAGATGTCAAGGTAGAAGTCGATAAAAAAAGAAAAAAAAAAACTCGAAGTAACTGAAGCCATAGAAGAAGTCAAGGTAGAAGTTGCTGAAAGAAAAAATCGAAATAACAGAAGCCATAGAGGAAGTCAAGGTAGAAGTCGATGAAAGAAAAAATCGAAGTAACTGAAACCATAGAAGAAGTCAAGGTAGAAGTCGATAAAAAAAGAAAAAAAAAAAAAAAAAACTCGAAGTAACTGAAGCCATAGAAGAAGTCATGGTAGAAGTCGATGAAAGAAAAAATCGAAGTAACAGAAGCCATAGAAGAAGTCAAGGTAGAAGTCGATAAAAAAAAAAAAAAAAAAAAATCGAAGTAACAGAAGCCATAGAAGAAGTCAAGGTAGAAGTCGATAAAAAAAAAAATCGAAGTAACTGAAACCACAGAAGAAGTCAAAGGTAGAAGTCGATAAACAAAGAAAAAAAAAAAAAAAAAAAATCGAAATAACAGAAGCCATAG
Organism: Cirrhinus molitorella; assembly: GCA_033026305.1. NCBI lineage: Eukaryota > Metazoa > Chordata > Actinopteri > Cypriniformes > Cyprinidae > Cirrhinus > Cirrhinus molitorella. Next base: position 30,399,025 of record CM065132.1, on the reverse strand, counting down.
AGGAAGTCAAGGTAGAAGTCGATGAAAGAAAAAATCGAAGTAACTGAAACCATAGAAGAAGTCAAGGTAGAAGTCGATAAAAGAAAAAATCGAAGTAACAGAAGCCATAGAAGAAGTCAAGGTGGAAGTCGATGAAAGAAAAAATCGAAGTAATTGAAACCATAGAAGAAGTCAAGGTAGAAGTCGATAAAAAAAAAAAAAAAAAAAAAAAACTCGAAGTAACTGAAGCCATAGAAGAAGTCAAGGTAGAAGTCGATGAAAGAAAAAATCGAAGTAACAGAAGACATAGAAGAAGTCAAGGTAGAAGTCGATGAAAGAAAAAATCGAAGTAACAGAAGCCATAGAAGATGTCAAGGTAGAAGTCGATGAAAGAAAAAATCGAAGTAACAGAAGCCATAGAAGAAGTCAAGGTAGAAGTCGATGAAAGAAAAAATCGAAGTAACAGAAGCCATAGAAGAAGCCATGGTAGAAGTCGATGAAAGAAAAAATCGAAGAAAGAAAAAATCGAAGAAACAGAAGCCATAGAAGAAGCCATGGAAGAAGTCGATGAAAGAAAAAATCGAAGTAACTGAAGCCATAGAAGAAGTCAAAAGTAGAAGTCGATGAAAGAAAAAATCGAAGTAACAGAAGCCAAAGAAGAAGTCAAGGTAGAAGTCGATAAAAAAAAAAAAAAAAAAAAATCGAAGTAACAGAAGCCCTAGAAGAAGTCAAGGTAGAAGTCGATTAAAAAAAAAAAAAAAAAAACTCGAAGTAACTGAAGCCATAGAAGAAGTCATGGTAGAAGTCGATGAAAGAAAAAATCGAAGTAACAGAAGCCATAGAAGAAGTCAAGGTAGAAGTCGATAAAAAAAAAAAAAAAAAAAAATCGAAGTAACAGAAGCCATAGAAGAAGTCAAGGTAGAAGTCGATAAAAAAAAAAATCGAAGTAACTGAAACCACAGAAGAAGTCAAAGGTAGAAGTCGATAAACAAAGAAAAAAAAAAAAAAAAAAAAATCGAAATAACAGAAGCCATAGAGGAAGTCAAGGTAGAAGTCGATGAAAGAAAAAATCGAAGTAACTGAAACCATAGAAGAAGTCAAGGTAGAAGTCGATAAAAGAAAAAATCGAAGTAACAGAAGCCATAGAAGAAGTCAAGGTGGAAGTCGATGAAAGAAAAAATCGAAGTAATTGAAACCATAGAAGAAGTCAAGGTAGAAGTCGATAAAAAAAAAAAAAAAAAAAAAAAACTCGAAGTAACTGAAGTCATAGAAGAAGTCAAGGTAGAAGTCGATGAAAGAAAAAATCGAAGTAACAGAAGACATAGAAGAAGTCAAGGTAGAAGTCGATGAAAGAAAAAATCGAAGTAACAGAAGCCATAGAAGAAGTCAAGGTAGAAGTCGATGAAAGAAAAAATCGAAGTAACAGAAGCCATAGAAGAAGCCATGGTAGAAGTCGATGAAAGAAAAAATCGAAGAAAGAAAAAATCGAAGAAACAGAAGCCATAGAAGAAGCCATGGAAGAAGTCGATGAAAGAAAAAATCGAAGTAACTGAAGCCATAGAAGAAGTTAAAGGTAGAAGTCGATAAAACAAGAAAAAAAAAAAAAAAAACTCGAAGTAACAGAAGCCATATAAGAAGTCAAAGATAGAAGTCGAAAGAAAAAATCAAAGTAACAGAAGCCATAGAAGAAGTCAAGGTAGAAGTCGATGAAAGAAAAAATCGAAGTAACAGAAGCCATAGAAGAAGTCAAGGTAGAAGTCGATGAAAGAAAAAATCGAAGTAACAGAACTCATAGAAGAAGTCAAGGTAGAAGTCGATGAAAGAAAAAATCGAAGTAACAGAAGACATAGAAGAAGTCAAGGTAGAAGTCGATGAAAGAAAAAATCGAAGTAACAGAAGCCATAGAAGAAGTCAAGGTAGAAGTCGATAAAAAAAAAAAAAAAAAAAAACTCGAAGTAACAGAAGCCATATAAGAAGTCAAGGTAGAAGTCCATGAAATAAAAAATCGAAGTAACAGAAGCCATAGAAGAAGTCAAGATAGAAGTCGATAAAAAAAAAAAAAAAAAAAAAAAAAAAAAAAAAAACTTGAAGTAACTGAAGCCATAGAAGAAGTCAAGGTAGAAGTCGATTAAAAAAAAAAAAAAAAAAACCTCGAAGTAACAGAAGCCATAGAAGATGTCAAGGTAGAAGTCGATAAAAAAAGAAAAAAAAAAACTCGAAGTAACTGAAGCCATAGAAGAAGTCAAGGTAGAAGTTGCTGAAAGAAAAAATCGAAATAACAGAAGCCATAGAGGAAGTCAAGGTAGAAGTCGATGAAAGAAAAAATCGAAGTAACTGAAACCATAGAAGAAGTCAAGGTAGAAGTCGATAAAAAAAGAAAAAAAAAAAAAAAAAACTCGAAGTAACTGAAGCCATAGAAGAAGTCATGGTAGAAGTCGATGAAAGAAAAAATCGAAGTAACAGAAGCCATAGAAGAAGTCAAGGTAGAAGTCGATAAAAAAAAAAAAAAAAAAAAATCGAAGTAACAGAAGCCATAGAAGAAGTCAAGGTAGAAGTCGATAAAAAAAAAAATCGAAGTAACTGAAACCACAGAAGAAGTCAAAGGTAGAAGTCGATAAACAAAGAAAAAAAAAAAAAAAAAAAATCGAAATAACAGAAGCCATAGAGGAAGTCAAGGTAGAAGTCGATGAAAGAAAAAATCGAAGTAACTGAAACCATAGAAGAAGTCAAGGTAGAAGTCGATAAAAGAAAAAATCGAAGTAACAGAAGCCATAGAAGAAGTCAAGGTGGAAGTCGATGAAAGAAAAAATCGAAGTAATTGAAACCATAGAAGAAGTCAAGGTAGAAGTCGATAAAAAAAAAAAAAAAAAAAAAAAACTCGAAGTAACTGAAGCCATAGAAGAAGTCAAGGTAGAAGTCGATGAAAGAAAAAATCGAAGTAACAGAAGACATAGAAGAAGTCAAGGTAGAAGTCGATGAAAGAAAAAATCGAAGTAACAGAAGCCATAGAAGATGTCAAGGTAGAAGTCGATGAAAGAAAAAATCGAAGTAACAGAAGCCAAAGAGGAAGTCAAGGTAGAAGTCGATGAAAGAAAAAATCGAAGTAACAGAAGCCATAGAAGAAGTCAAGGTAGAAGTCGATGAAAGAAAAAATCGAAGTAACAGAAGCCATAGAAGAAGCCATGGTAGAAGTCGATGAAAGAAAAAATCGAAGAAAGAAAAAATCGAAGAAACAGAAGCCATAGAAGAAGCCATGGAAGAAGTCGATGAAAGAAAAAATCGAAGTAACAGAAGCCAAAGAAGAAGTCAAGGTAGAAGTCGATAAAAAAAAAAAAAAAAAAAAATCGAAGTAACAGAAGCCCTAGAAGAAGTCAAGGTAGAAGTCGATTAAAAAAAAAAAAAAACTCGAAGTAACAGAAGCCATATAAGAAGTCAAGGTAGAAGTCCATGAAATAAAAAATCGAAGTAACAGAAGCCATAGAAGAAGTCAAGATAGAAGTCGATAAAAAAAAAAAAAAAAAAAAAAAAAAACTCGAAGTAACTGAAGCCATAGAAGAAGTCAAGGTAGAAGTCGATTAAAAAAAAAAAAAAAAAACCTCGAAGTAACAGAAGCCATAGAAGAAGTCAAGGTAGAAGTCGATAAAAAAAGAAAAAAAAAAAAAAAAAACTCGAAGTAACTGAAGCCATAGAAGAAGTCAAGGTAGAAGTCGCTGAAAGAAAAAATCGAAATAACAGAAGCCATAGAAGAAGCCATGGTAGAAGTCGATGAAAGAAAAAATCGAAATAACAGAAGCCATAGAGGAAGTCAAGGTAGAAGTCGATGAAAGAAAAAATCGAAGTAACTGAAACCATAGAAGAAGTCAAGGTAGAAGTCGATAAAAAAAGAAAAAAAAAAAAAAAAAACTCGAAGTAACTGAAGCCATAGAAGAAGTCAAGGTAGAAGTCGATGAAAGAAAAAATCGAAGTAACAGAAGACATAGAAGAAGTCAAGGTAGAAGTCGATGAAAGAAAAAATCGAAGTAACAGAAGCCATAGAAGAAGCCATG
>CM065132.1:30357500-30370000 GCA_033026305.1 Cirrhinus molitorella | reverse complement strand
AGCCATAGAAGAAGTCAAGGTAGAAGTCGATGAAAGAAAAAATCGAAGTAACAGAAGCCATAGAAGAAGTTAAGGTAGAAGTCGATAAAAAAAAAAAAATAAAAAAATTTGAAGTAACAGAAGCCATAGAAGAAGTCAAGGTAGAAGTCGATAAAAAAAAAAATCGAAGTAACTGAAACCATAGAAGAAGTCAAGGTAGAAGTCGATAAAAAAAGAAAAAAAAAAAAAAAAAACTCGAAGTAACTGAAGCCATAGAAGAAGTCAAGGTAGAAGTCGATGAAAGAAAAAATCGAAGTAACAGAAGCCATAGAAGAAGTCAAGGTAGAAGTCGATAAAAAAAAAAAAAAAACTCGAAGTAACTGAAGCCATAGAAGATGTCAAGGTAAAAGTCGATGAGAGAAAAAAATCGAAGTAACAGAAGCCATAGAAGAAGTCAAGGTAGAAGTCGAAAAAAAAAAAAAAAAAAAACTTGAAGTAACAGAAGCCATAGAAGAAGTTAAGGTAGAAGTCGATGAAAGAAAAAATCGAAGTAACAGAAGCCATAGAAGAAGTCAAGGTAGAAGTCGATGAAAGAAAAAATCGAAGTAACAGAAGCCATAGAAGATGTCAAGGTAGAAGTCGATGAAAGAAAAAATCGAAGTAACAGAAGCCATAGAAGAAGTCAAGGTAGAAGTCGATGAAAGAAAAAATCGAAGAAACAGAAGCCATAGAAGAAGTCAAGGTAGAAGTCGAAAAAAAAAAAAAAAAAAAAAAAACTTGAAGTAACTAAAGCCATAGAAGATGTCAAGGTAGAAGTCGATGAAAGAAAAAATCGAAATAACTGAAACCATAGAAGAAGTCAAGATAAAAGTCGATAAAAAAACAAAAAAAACAAAACAAACTTGAAGTAACTGAAGCCATAGAGGAAGTCAAGGTAGAAGTCGATGAAAGAAAAATCGAAGTAACAGAAGCCATAGAAGAAGTCAAGGTAGAAGTCGATAAAAATAAAAAAACTCGAAGTAACTGAAGCCATAGAAGAAGTCAAGGTAGAAGTCGATAAAAAAAAAAAAACTCGAAGTAACTGAAGCCATAGAAGAAGTCAAGGTAGAAGTCGATGAAAGAAAAAATCGAAGAAACAGAAGCCATAGAAGAAGCCATGGTAGAAGTCGAAGAAAGAAAAAATCAAAGAAACAGAAGCCAAAGAAGAAGCCATGGTAGAAGTCGATGAAAGAAAAAATCAAAGAAAGAAAAAATCGAAGAAACAGAAGCCATAGAAGAAGCCATGGAAGAAGTCGATGAATGAAAAAATCGAAGTAACTGAAGCCATAGAAGAAGTCAAAGGTAGAAGTCGATAAAAAAAAAAAAAAAAAAAAAAAACTCGAAGTAACAGAAGCCATATAAGAAGTCAAGGTAGAAGTCGATTAAAAAAAAAAAAAAAAAAAAAAATTCGAAGTAACTGAAGCCATAGAAGAAGTAAGGTAGAAGTCGATAAAAAAAAAAATCGAAGTAACTGAAACCACAGAAGAAGTCAAAGGTAGAAGTCGATAAACAAAGAAAAAAAAAAAAAAAAACTCGAAGTAACAGAAGCCATATAAGAAGTCAAGGTAGAAGTCAATGAAAGAAAAAATCGAAGTAACAGAAGCCATAGAAGAAGTCAAGGTAGAAGTCGATAAAAAAAAAAAAATAAAAAAAAATCGAAGTAACAGAAGCCATAGAAGAAGTCAAGGTAGAAGTCGATAAAAAAAAAAATCGAAGTAACTGAAACCATAGAAGAAGTCAAGGTAGAAGTCGATAAAAAAAAAAAAAAAAAAAAAAAAAAACTCGAAGTAACTGAAGCCATAGAAGAAGTCAAGGTAGAAGTCGATGAAATAAAAAATCGAAGTAACAGAAGTCATAGAAGAAGTCAAGGTAGAAGTCGATGAAAGAAAAAATCGAAGTAACAGAAGACATAGAAGAAGTCAAGGTAGAAGTCGATGAAAGAAAAAATCGAAGTAACAGAAGCCATAGAAGAAGTCAAGGTAGAAGTCGATAAAAAAAAAAAAAAACTCGAAGTAACTGAAGCCATAGAAGATGTCAAGGTAAAAGTCGATGAGAGAAAAAAATCGAAGTAACAGAAGCCATAGAAGAAGTCAAGGTAGAAGTCGAAAGAAAAAATCAAAGTAACTGAAACCATAGAAGAAGTCAAGGTAGAAGTCGATGAAAGAAAAAATCGAAGTAACTGAAACCATAGAAGAAGTCAAGGTAGAAGTCGAAAAAAAAAAAAAAAAAAACTTGAAGTAACAGAAGCCATAGAAGAAGTTAAGGTAGAAGTCGATGAAAGAAAAAATCGAAGTAACAGAAGCCATAGAAGAAGTCAAGGTAGAAGTCGATGAAAGAAAAAATCGAAGTAACAGAAGCCATAGAAGATGTCAAGGTAGAAGTCGATGAAAGAAAAAATCGAAGTAACAGAAGCCATAGAAGAAGTCAACGTAGAAGTCGATGAAAGAAAAAATCGAAGTAACAGAACTCATAGAAGAAGTCAAGGTAGAAGTCGATGAAAGAAAAAATCGAAGTAACAGAAGACATAGAAGAAGTCAAGGTAGAAGTCGATAAAAAAAAAAAAAAAAAAAAAAAAAAACTGGAAGTAACTGAAGCCATAGAAGAAGTCAAGGTAGAAGTCGATGAAAGAAAAAATCGAAGTAACAGAACTCATAGAAGAAGTCAAGTTAGAAGTCGATGAAAGAAAAAATCGAAGTAACAGAAGACATAGAAGAAGTCAAGGTAGAAGTCGATTAAAAAAAAAAAAAAAAAAACCTCGAAGTAACTGAAGCCATAGAAGAAGTCAAGGTAGAAGTCGATGAAAGAAAAAATCGAAGTAACAGAAGCCATAGAAGAAGTTAAGGTAGAAGTCGATAAAAAAAAAAAAAAAAAAAAATTTGAAGTAACAGAAGCCATAGAAGAAGTCAAGGTAGAAGTCGATAAAAAAAAAAATCGAAGTAACTGAAACCATAGAAGAAGTCAAGGTAGAAGTCGATAAAAAAAAAAAAAAAAAAAAAAAAAAACTCGAAGTAACTGAAGCCATAGAAGAAGTCAAGGTAGAAGTCGATGAAAGAAAAAATCGAAGTAACAGAAGACATAGAAGAAGTCAAGGTAGAAGTCGATGAAAGAAAAAATTCGAAGTAACAGAAGCCATAGAAGAAGTCAAGGTAGAAGTCGATGAAAGAAAAAATCGAAGTAACAGAAGCCATAGAAGAAGCCATCGTAGAAGTCGATGAAAGAAAAAATCGAAGAAACAGAAGCCATAGAAGAAGCCATGGAAGAAGTCGATGAAAGAAAAAATCGAAGTAACTGAAGCCATAGAAGAAGTCAAAAGTAGAAGTCGATGAAAGAAAAAATCGAAGTAACAGAAGCCAAAGAAGAAGTCAAGGTAGAAGTCGATAAAAAAAAAAAAAAAAAAAATTCGAAGTAACAGAAGCCCTAGAAGAAGTCAAGGTAGAAGTGGATTAAAAAAAAAAAAAAAAAAACTCGAAGTAACTGAAGCCATAGAAGAAGTCATGGTAGAAGTCGATGAAAGAAAAAATCGAAGTAACAGAAGCCATAGAAGAAGTCAAGGTAGAAGTCGATAAAAAAAAAAAAAAAAAAAAAATCGAAGTAACAGAAGCCATAGAAGAAGTCAAGGTAGAAGTCGAAAAAAAAAAAAAAAAAAAAAAACTTGAAGTAACTAAAGCCATAGAAGATGTCAAGGTAGAAGTCGATGAAAGAAAAAATCGAAATAACTGAAACCATAGAAGAAGTCAAGATAAAAGTCGATAAAAAAACAAAAAAAACAAAACAAACTTGAAGTAACTGAAGCCATAGAGGAAGTCAAGGTAGAAGTCGATGAAAGAAAAATCGAAGTAACAGAAGCCATAGAAGAAGTCAAGGTAGAAGTCGATAAAAATAAAAAAACTCGAAGTAACTGAAGCCATAGAAGAAGTCAAGGTAGAAGTCGATAAAAAAAAAAAAACTCGAAGTAACTGAAGCCATAGAAGAAGTCAAGGTAGAAGTCGATGAAAGAAAAAATCGAAGTAACAGAAGTCATAGAAGAAGTCAAGGTAGAAGTCGATGAAAGAAAAAATCGAAGTAACAGAAGACATAGAAGAAGTCAAGGTAGAAGTCGATGAAAGAAAAAATCGAAGTAACAGAAGCCATAGAAGAAGTCAAGGTAGAAGTCGATAAAAAAAAAAAAAAACTCGAAGTAACTGAAGCCATAGAAGATGTCAAGGTAAAAGTCGATGAGAGAAAAAAATCGAAGTAACAGAAGCCATAGAAGAAGTCAAGGTAGAAGTCGAAAGAAAAAATCAAAGTAACTGAAACCATAGAAGAAGTCAAGGTAGAAGTCGATGAAAGAAAAAATCGAAGTAACTGAAACCATAGAAGAAGTCAAGGTAGAAGTCGAAAAAAAAAAAAAAAAAAACTTGAAGTAACAGAAGCCATAGAAGAAGTTAAGGTAGAAGTCGATGAAAGAAAAAATCGAAGTAACAGAAGCCATAGAAGAAGTCAAGGTAGAAGTCGATGAAAGAAAAAATCGAAGTAACAGAAGCCATAGAAGATGTCAAGGTAGAAGTCGATGAAAGAAAAAATCGAAGTAACAGAAGCCATAGAAGAAGTCAACGTAGAAGTCGATGAAAGAAAAAATCGAAGTAACAGAACTCATAGAAGAAGTCAAGGTAGAAGTCGATGAAAGAAAAAATCGAAGTAACAGAAGCCATAGAAGATGTCAAGGTAGAAGTCGATGAAAGAAAAAATCGAAGTAACTGAAGCCATAGAAGAAGTCAAGGTAGAAGTCGATGAAAGAAAAAATCGAAGTAACAGAACTCATAGAAGAAGTCAAGGTAGAAGTCGATGAAAGAAAAAATCGAAGTAACAGAAGACATAGAAGAAGTCAAGGTAGAAGTCGATTAAAAAAAAAAAAAAAAAACCTCGAAGTAACTGAAGCCATAGAAGAAGTCAAGGTAGAAGTCGATGAAAGAAAAAATCGAAGTAACAGAAGCCATAGAAGAAGTTAAGGTAGAAGTCGATAAAAAAAAAAAAATAAAAAAATTTGAAGTAACAGAAGCCATAGAAGAAGTCAAGGTAGAAGTCGATAAAAAAAAAAATCGAAGTAACTGAAACCATAGAAGAAGTCAAGGTAGAAGTCGATAAAAAAAGAAAAAAAAAAAAAAAAAAACTCGAAGTAACTGAAGCCATAGAAGAAGTCAAGGTAGAAGTCGATGAAAGAAAAAATCGAAGTAACAGAAGCCATAGAAGAAGTCAAGGTAGAAGTCGATAAAAAAAAAAAAAAAACTCGAAGTAACTGAAGCCATAGAAGATGTCAAGGTAAAAGTCGATGAGAGAAAAAAATCGAAGTAACAGAAGCCATAGAAGAAGTCAAGGTAGAAGTCGAAAAAAAAAAAAAAAAAAAAACTTGAAGTAACAGAAGCCATAGAAGAAGTTAAGGTAGAAGTCGATGAAAGAAAAAATCGAAGTAACAGAAGCCATAGAAGAAGTCAAGGTAGAAGTCGATGAAAGAAAAAATCGAAGTAACAGAAGCCATAGAAGATGTCAAGGTAGAAGTCGATGAAAGAAAAAATCGAAGTAACAGAAGCCATAGAAGAAGTCAAGGTAGAAGTCGATGAAAGAAAAAATCGAAGAAACAGAAGCCATAGAAGAAGTCAAGGTAGAAGTCGAAAAAAAAAAAAAAAAAAAAAAAACTTGAAGTAACTAAAGCCATAGAAGATGTCAAGGTAGAAGTCGATGAAAGAAAAAATCGAAATAACTGAAACCATAGAAGAAGTCAAGATAAAAGTCGATAAAAAAACAAAAAAAACAAAACAAACTTGAAGTAACTGAAGCCATAGAGGAAGTCAAGGTAGAAGTCGATGAAAGAAAAATCGAAGTAACAGAAGCCATAGAAGAAGTCAAGGTAGAAGTCGATAAAAATAAAAAAACTCGAAGTAACTGAAGCCATAGAAGAAGTCAAGGTAGAAGTCGATAAAAAAAAAAAAACTCGAAGTAACTGAAGCCATAGAAGAAGTCAAGGTAGAAGTCGATGAAAGAAAAAATCGAAGAAACAGAAGCCATAGAAGAAGCCATGGTAGAAGTCGAAGAAAGAAAAAATCAAAGAAACAGAAGCCAAAGAAGAAGCCATGGTAGAAGTCGATGAAAGAAAAAATCAAAGAAAGAAAAAATCGAAGAAACAGAAGCCATAGAAGAAGCCATGGAAGAAGTCGATGAATGAAAAAATCGAAGTAACTGAAGCCATAGAAGAAGTCAAAGGTAGAAGTCGATAAAAAAAAAAAAAAAAAAAAAAAACTCGAAGTAACAGAAGCCATATAAGAAGTCAAGGTAGAAGTCGATTAAAAAAAAAAAAAAAAAAAAAATTCGAAGTAACTGAAGCCATAGAAGAAGTAAGGTAGAAGTCGATAAAAAAAAAAATCGAAGTAACTGAAACCACAGAAGAAGTCAAAGGTAGAAGTCGATAAACAAAGAAAAAAAAAAAAAAAAACTCGAAGTAACAGAAGCCATATAAGAAGTCAAGGTAGAAGTCAATGAAAGAAAAAATCGAAGTAACAGAAGCCATAGAAGAAGTCAAGGTAGAAGTCGATAAAAAAAAAAAAATAAAAAAAAATCGAAGTAACAGAAGCCATAGAAGAAGTCAAGGTAGAAGTCGATAAAAAAAAAAATCGAAGTAACTGAAACCATAGAAGAAGTCAAGGTAGAAGTCGATAAAAAAAAAAAAAAAAAAAAAAAAAACTCGAAGTAACTGAAGCCATAGAAGAAGTCAAGGTAGAAGTCGATGAAATAAAAAATCGAAGTAACAGAAGTCATAGAAGAAGTCAAGGTAGAAGTCGATGAAAGAAAAAATCGAAGTAACAGAAGACATAGAAGAAGTCAAGGTAGAAGTCGATGAAAGAAAAAATCGAAGTAACAGAAGCCATAGAAGAAGTCAAGGTAGAAGTCGATAAAAAAAAAAAAAAACTCGAAGTAACTGAAGCCATAGAAGATGTCAAGGTAAAAGTCGATGAGAGAAAAAAATCGAAGTAACAGAAGCCATAGAAGAAGTCAAGGTAGAAGTCGAAAGAAAAAATCAAAGTAACTGAAACCATAGAAGAAGTCAAGGTAGAAGTCGATGAAAGAAAAAATCGAAGTAACTGAAACCATAGAAGAAGTCAAGGTAGAAGTCGAAAAAAAAAAAAAAAAAAACTTGAAGTAACAGAAGCCATAGAAGAAGTTAAGGTAGAAGTCGATGAAAGAAAAAATCGAAGTAACAGAAGCCATAGAAGAAGTCAAGGTAGAAGTCGATGAAAGAAAAAATCGAAGTAACAGAAGCCATAGAAGAAGTCAAGGTAGAAGTCGATGAAAAAAAAACTCGAAGTAACAGAAGCCATAGAAGAAGCCATGGTAGAAGTCGCTGAAAGAAAAAATCGAAATAACAGAAGCCATAGAAGAAGCCATGGTAGAAGTTTATGAAAGAAAAAATCGAAATAACAGAAACCATAGAGGAAGTCAAGGTAGAAGTCGATGAAAGAAAAAATCGAAGTAACTGAAACCATAGAAGAAGTCAAGGTAGAAGTCGATAAAAAAAGAGAAAAAAAAAAAAAACTCGAAGTAACTGAAGCCATAGAAGAAGTCAAGGTAGAAGTCGATGAAAGAAAAAATCGAAGTAACAGAAGACATAGAAGAAGTCAAGGTAGAAGTCGATGAAAGAAAAAATCGAAGTAACAGAAGCCATAGAAGAAGCCATGGTAGAAGTCGATGAAAGAAAAAATCGAAGAAAGAAAAAATCGAAGAAACAGAAGCCATAGAAGAAGCCATGGAAGAAGTCGATGAAAGAAAAAATCGAAGTAACTGAAGCCATAGAAGAAGTCAAAGGTAGAAGTCGATAAAAAAAGAAAAAAAAAAAAAAAAACTCGAAGTAACAGAAGCCATATAAGAAGTCAAGGTAGAAGTTGATGAAATAAAAAATCGAAGTAACAGAAGCCATAGAAGAAGTCATGGAAGAAGTCGATGAAAGAAAAAATCGAAGTAACTGAAGCCATAGAAGAAGTCAAAGGTAGAAGTCGATAAAAAAAGAAAAAAAAAAAAAAAACTCGAAGTAACAGAAGCCATATAAGAAGTCAAGGTAGAAGTTGATGAAATAAAAAATCGAAGTAACAGAAGCCATAGAAGAAGTCAAGGTAGAAGTCGATGAAAGAAAAAATCGAAGTAACAGAAGCCATAGAAGATATCAAGGTAGAAGTCGATGAAAGAAAAAATCGAAGTAACAGAAGCCATAGAAGAAGTCAAGGTAGAAGTCGATGAAAGAAAAAATCGAAGTAACAGAACTCATAGAAGAAGTCAAGGTAGAAGTCGATTAAAAAACAAAAAAAAACAAAAAAAAAAACTCGAAGTAACTGAAACCATAGAAGATGTCAAGGTAAAAGTCGATGAAAGAAAAAAATTGAAGTAACAGAAGCCATAGAAGAAGTCAAAGATAGAAGTCGAAAGAAAAAATCAAAGTAACTGAAACCATAGAAGAAGTCAAGGTAGAAGTCGATGAAAGAAAAAATCGAAGTAACTGAAACCATAGAAGAAGTCAAGGTAGAAGTCGAAAAAAAAAATAAAAAAAACTTGAAGTAACAGAAGCCATAGAAGAAGTTAAGGTAGAAGTCGATGAAAGAAAAAATCGAAGTAACAGAAGCCATAGAAGAAGTCAAGGTAGAAGTCGATGAAAGAAAAAATCGAAGTAACAGAAGCCATAGAAGATGTCAAGGTAGAAGTCGATGAAAGAAAAAATCGAAGTAACAGAAGCTATAGAAGAAGTCAAGGTAGAAGTCGATGAAAGAAAAAATCGAAGTAACAGAACTCATAGAAGAAGTCAAGGTAGAAGTCGATGAAAGAAAAAATCGAAGTAACAGAAGACATAGAAGAAGTCAAGGTAGAAGTCGATAAAAAAAAAAAAAAAAAAAAACTCGAAGTAACTGAAGCCATAGAAGAAGTCAAGGTAGAAGTCGATTAAAAAAAAAAAAAAAAAACCTCGAAGTAACTGAAGCCATAGAAGAAGTCAAGGTAGAAGTCGATGAAAGAAAAAATCGAAGTAACAGAAGCCATAGAAGAAGTTAAGGTAGAAGTCGATAAAAAAAAAAAAAAAAAAAATTTGAAGTAACAGAAGCCATAGAAGAAGTCAAGGTAGAAGTCGATAAAAAAAAAAATCGAAGTAACTGAAACCATAGAAGAAGTCAAGGTAGAAGTCGATAAAAAAAAACAAAAAAAACAAAAAAAACTCGAAGTAACTGAAGCCATAGAAGAAGTCAAGGTAGAAGTCGATGAAAGAAAAAATCGAAGTAACAGAAGACATAGAAGAAGTCAAGGTAGAAGTCGATGAAAGAAAAAATCGAAGTAACAGAAGCCATAGAAGAAGTCAAGGTAGAAGTCGATGAAAGAAAAAATCGAAGTAACAGAAGCCATAGAAGAAGCCATCGTAGAAGTCGATGAAAGAAAAAATCGAAGAAAGAAAAAATCGAAGAAACAGAAGCCATAGAAGAAGCCATGGAAGAAGTCGATGAAAGAAAAAATCGAAGTAACTGAAGCCATAGAAGAAGTCAAAAGTAGAAGTCGATGAAAGAAAAAATCGAAGTAACAGAAGCCAAAGAAGAAGTCAAGGTAGAAGTCGATAAAAAAAAAAAAAAAAAAAAATCGAAGTAACAGAAGCCCTAGAAGAAGTCAAGGTAGAAGTGGATTAAAAAAAAAAAAAAAAAAACTCGAAGTAACTGAAGCCATAGAAGAAGTCATGGTAGAAGTCGATGAAAGAAAAAATCGAAGTAACAGAAGCCATAGAAGAAGTCAAGGTAGAAGTCGATGAAAAAAAAACTCGAAGTAACAGAAGCCATAGAAGAAGCCATGGTAGAAGTCGCTGAAAGAAAAAATCGAAATAACAGAAGCCATAGAAGAAGCCATGGTAGAAGTTTATGAAAGAAAAAATCGAAATAACAGAAACCATAGAGGAAGTCAAGGTAGAAGTCGATGAAAGAAAAAATCGAAGTAACTGAAACCATAGAAGAAGTCAAGGTAGAAGTCGATAAAAAAAGAGAAAAAAAAAAAAAACTCGAAGTAACTGAAGCCATAGAAGAAGTCAAGGTAGAAGTCGATGAAAGAAAAAATCGAAGTAACAGAAGACATAGAAGAAGTCAAGGTAGAAGTCGATGAAAGAAAAAATCGAAGTAACAGAAGCCATAGAAGAAGCCATGGTAGAAGTCGATGAAAGAAAAAATCGAAGAAAGAAAAAATCGAAGAAACAGAAGCCATAGAAGAAGTCAAAGGTAGAAGTCGATAAAAAAAGAAAAAAAAAAAAAAAACTCGAAGTAACAGAAGTCATAGAAGAAGCCATGGTAGAAGTCGAAGAAAGAAAAAATCGAAGTAACTGAAGCCATAGAAGAAGTCAAAGGTAGAAGTCGATAAAAAAAAAAAAAAAAAAAAAAAACTCGAAGTAACAGAAGCCATATAAGAAGTCAAGGTAGAAGTCGATTAAAAAAAAAAAAAATTCGAAGTAACTGAAGCCATAGAAGAAGTCAAGGTAGAAGTCGATAAAAAAAAAAATCGAAGTAACTGAAACCACAGAAGAAGTCAAAGGTAGAAGTCGATAAACAAAGAAAAAAAAAAAAAAAACCTCGAAGTAACAGAAGCCATATAAGAAGTCAAGGTAGAAGTCAATGAAAGAAAAAATCGAAGTAACAGAAGCCATAGAAGAAGTCAAGGTAGAAGTCGATTAAAAAAAAAAAAAAAAAAAAAACTCGAAGTAACAGAAGCCATATAAGAAGTCAAGGTAGAAGTCAATGAAAGAAAAAATCGAAGTAACAGAAGCCATAGAAGAAGTCAAGGTAGAAGTCGATAAAAAAAAAAAAAAAAAAAAAATCGAAGTAACAGAAGCCATAGAAGAAGTCAAGGTAGAAGTCGATAAAAAAAAAAATCGAAGTAACTGAAACCATAGAAGAAGTCAAGGTAGAAGTCGATAAAAAAAGAAAAAAAAAAAAAACTCGAAGTAACTGAAGCCATAGAAGAAGTCAAGGTAGAAGTCGATGAAATAAAAAATCGAAATAACAGAAGCCATAGAGGAAGTCAAGGTAGAAGTCGATGAAAGAAAAAATCGAAGTAACTGAAAACATAGAAGAAGTCAAGATAGAAGTCGATAAAAAAAAAAAAAAAACTCGAAGTAACAGAAGCCATAGAAGAAGTCAAGGTAGAAGTCGATGAAAGAAAAAATCGAAGTAACAGAAGACATAGAAGAAATCAAGGTAGAAGTCGATAAAAAAAAAAAAAAAAACTCGAAGTAACTGAAGCCATAGAAGAAGTCAAGGTAGAAGTCGATTAAAAAAAAAAAAAAAAAACTCGAAGTAACTGAAGCCATAGAAGAAGTCAAGGTAGAAGTCGATGAAAGAAAAAATCGAAATAACAGAAGCCATAGAGGAAGTCAAGGTAGAAGTCGATGAAAGAAAAAATCGAAGTAACAGAAGACATAGAAGAAATCAAGGTAGAAGTCGATAAAAAAAAAAAAAAAAACTCGAAGTAACTGAAGCCATAGAAGAAGTCAAGGTAGAAGTCGATTAAAAAAAAAAAAAAAAAACCTCGAAGTAACTGAAGCCATAGAAGAAGTCAAGGTAGAAGTCGATGAAAAAAAAACTCGAAGTAACA
The DNA here is from genome assembly GCA_033026305.1 of Cirrhinus molitorella. NCBI lineage: Eukaryota > Metazoa > Chordata > Actinopteri > Cypriniformes > Cyprinidae > Cirrhinus > Cirrhinus molitorella. The sequence goes on along the minus strand of CM065132.1, from coordinate 30,358,354 downwards.
GAAGCCATAGAAGAAGCCATGGTAGAAGTCGCTGAAAGAAAAAATCGAAATAACAGAAGCCATAGAAGAAGCCATGGTAGAAGTCGATGAAAGAAAAAATCGAAATAACAGAAGCCATAGAGGAAGTCAAGGTAGAAGTCGATGAAAGAAAAAATCGAAGTAACTGAAACCATAGAAGAAGTCAAGGTAGTAGTCGATAAAAAAAGAGAAAAAAAAAAAACTCGAAGTAACTGAAGCCATAGAAGAAGTCAAGGTAGAAGTCGATAAAAGAAAAAATCGAAGTAACAGAAGCCATAGAAGAAGTCAAGGTGGAAGTCGATGAAAGAAAAAATCGAAGTAATTGAAACCATAGAAGAAGTCAAGGTAGAAGTCGATAAAAAAAAAAAAAAAAAAAAAACTCGAAGTAACTGAAGCCATAGAAGAAGTCAAGGTAGAAGTCGATGAAAGAAAAAATCGAAGTAACAGAAGCCATAGAAGAAGTCAAGGTAGAAGTCGATGAAAGAAAAAATCGAAGTAACAGAAGCCATAGAAGAAGCCATGGAAGAAGTCGATGAAAGAAAAAATCGAAGTAACTGAAGCCATAGAAGTCAAAGGTAGAAGTCGATAAAAAAAGAAAAAAAAAAAAAAAACTCGAAGTAACAGAAGCCATATAAGAAGTCAAGGTAGAAGTCGATGAAAGAAAAAATCGAAGTAACAGAAGCCATAGAAGAAGTCAAGGTAGAAGTCGATGAAAGAAAAAATCGAAGTAACAGAAGCCATAGAAGATGTCAAGGTAGAAGTCGATGAAAGAAAAAATCGAAGTAACAGAAGCCATAGAAGAAGTCAAGGTAGAAGTCGATGAAAGAAAAAATCGA
>CM065132.1:30332500-30342500 GCA_033026305.1 Cirrhinus molitorella | reverse complement strand
AGTAACAGAAGCCATAGAAGAAATCAAGGTAGAAGTCGTTAAAAAAAAAAAAAAAACTCGAAGTAACTGAAGCCATAGAAGATGTCAAGGTAAAAGTCGATGAAAGAAAAAAATCGAAGTAACAGAAGCCATAGAAGAAGTCAAAGGTAGAAGTGGATGAAAGAAAAAATCGAAGTAACTGAAACCATAGAAGAAGTCAAGGTAGAAGTCGATGAAAGAAAAAATCGAAGTAACAGAAGACATAGAAGAAGTCAAGGTAGAAGTCGATGAAAGAAAAAATCGAAGTAACAGAAGCCATAGAAGAAGTCAAGGTAGAAGTCGATGAAAGAAAAAATCGAAGTAACAGAAGCCATAGAAGAAGCCATCGTAGAAGTCGATGAAAGAAAAAATCGAAGAAAGAAAAAATCGAAGAAACAGAAGCCATAGAAGAAGCCATGGAAGAAGTCGATGAAAGAAAAAATCGAAGTAACAGAACTCATAGAAGAAGTCAAGGTAGAAGTCGATGAAAGAAAAAATCGAAGTAACAGAAGACATAGAAGAAGTCAAGGTAGAAGTCGATTAAAGAAAAAATCGAAGTAACTGAAGCCATAGAAGAAGTCAAGGTAGAAGTCGATGAAAAAAAAACTCGAAGTAACAGAAGCCATAGAAGAAGCCATGGTAGAAGTCGCTGAAAGAAAAAATCGAAATAACAGAAGCCATAGAAGAAGCCATGGTAGAAGTCGATGAAAGAAAAAATCGAAATAACAGAAACCATAGAGGAAGTCAAGGTAGAAGTCGATGAAAGAAAAAATCGAAGTAACTGAAACCATAGAAGAAGTCAAGGTAGAAGTCGATAAAAAAAGAGAAAAAAAAAAAAAACTCGAAGTAACTGAAGCCATAGAAGAAGTCAAGGTAGAAGTCGATGAAAGAAAAAATCGAAGTAACAGAAGACATAGAAGAAGTCAAGGTAGAAGTCGATGAAAGAAAAAATCGAAGTAACAGAAGCCATAGAAGAAGCCATGGTAGAAGTCGATGAAAGAAAAAATCGAAGAAAGAAAAAATCGAAGAAACAGAAGCCATAGAAGAAGCCATGGAAGAAGTCGATGAAAGAAAAAATCGAAGTAACTGAAGCCATAGAAGAAGTCAAAGGTAGAAGTCGATAAAAAAAGAAAAAAAAAAAAAAAACTCGAAGTAACAGAAGCCATATAAGAAGTCAAGGTAGAAGTTGATGAAATAAAAAATCGAAGTAACAGAAGCCATAGAAGAAGTCAAGGTAGAAGTCGATGAAAGAAAAAATCGAAGTAACAGAAGCCATAGAAGATATCAAGGTAGAAGTCGATGAAAGAAAAAATCGAAGTAACAGAAGCCATAGAAGAAGTCAAGGTAGAAGTCGATGAAAGAAAAAATCGAAGTAACAGAACTCATAGAAGAAGTCAAGGTAGAAGTCGATGAAAGAAAAAATCGAAGTAACAGAAGACATAGAAGAAGTCAAGGTAGAAGTCGATAAAAAAAAAAAAAAAAAAAAAAAAAAAAACTCGAAGTAACTGAAGCCATAGAAGAAGTCAAGGTAGAAGTCGATTAAAGAAAAAAAAAAAAACCTCGAAGTAACTGAAGCCATAGAAGAAGTCAAGGTAGAAGTCGATGAAAGAAAAAATCGAAGTAACAGAAGCCATAGAAGAAGTTAAGGTAGAAGTCGATAAAAAAAAAAAAAAAAAAAAAATTTGAAGTAACAGAAGCCATAGAAGAAGTCAAGGTAGAAGTCGATAAAAAAAAAAATCGAAGTAACTGAAACCATAGAAGAAGTCAATGTAGAAGTCGATAAAAAAAAAAAAAAAAAAAAAAAAAAAAAAAAAACTCGAAGTAACTGAAGCCATAGAAGAAGTCAAGGTAGAAGTCGATGAAAGAAAAAATCGAAGTAACAGAAGACATAGAAGAAGTCAAGGTAGAAGTCGATGAAAGAAAAAATCGAAGTAACAGAAGCCATAGAAGAAGTCAAGGTAGAAGTCGATGAAAGAAAAAATCGAAGTAACAGAAGCCATAGAAGAAGCCATCGTAGAAGTCGATGAAAGAAAAAATCGAAGAAAGAAAAAATCGAAGAAACAGAAGCCATAGAAGAAGCCATGGAAGAAGTCGATGAAAGAAAAATTCGAAGTAACAGAACTCATAGAAGAAGTCAAGGTAGAAGTCGATGAAAGAAAAAATCGAAGTAACAGAAGACATAGAAGAAGTCAAGGTAGAAGTCGATTAAAGAAAAAATCGAAGTAACAGAAGCCATAGAAGAGATTTAAGGTAGAAGTCGATAAAAAAAAAAAAAAAACTCGAAGTAACTGAAGCCATAGAAGATGTCAAGGTAAAAGTCGATGAAAGAAAAAAATCGAAGTAACAGAAGCCATAGAAGAAGTCAAAGGTAGAAGTGGATGAAAGAAAAAATCGAAGTAACTGAAACCATAGAAGAAGTCAAGGTAGAAGTCGATAAAAAAAAAAAAAAAAAAAAAAAAAAACTCGAAGTAACTGAAGCCATAGAAGAAGTCAAGGTAGAAGTCGATGAAAGAAAAAATCGAAGTAACAGAAGACATAGAAGAAGTCAAGGTAGAAGTCGATGAAAGAAAAAATCGAAGTAACTGAAGCCATAGAAGAAGTCAAAAGTAGAAGTCGATGAAAGAAAAAATCGAAGTAACAGAAGCCAAACAAGAAGTCAAGGTAGAAGTCGATAAAAAAAAACAAAAAAAAAAACATCTCGAAGTAACTGAAGCCATAGAAGAAGTCAAGGTAGAAGTCGATGAAAGAAAAAATCGAAGTAACAGAAGCCAAACAAGAAGTCAAGGTAGAAGTCGATAAAAAAAAAAAAAAAAAAAAAATCGAAGTAACAGAAGCCCTAGAAGAAGTCAAGGTAGAAGTCGATGAAAGAAAAAATCGAAGAAAGAAAAAATCGAAGAAACAGAAGCCATAGAAGAAGTCAAAGGTAGAAGTCGATAAAAAAAGAAAAAAAAAAAAAAAACTCGAAGTAACAGAAAACATATAAGAAGTCAAGGTAGAAGTCGATGAAAGAAAAAATCGAAGTAACAGAAGCCATAGAAGAAGTCAAGGTAGAAGTCGATGAAAGAAAAAATCGAAGTAACAGAACTCATAGAAGAAGTCAAGGTAGAAGTCGATGAAAGAAAAAATCGAAGTAACAGAAGACATAGAAGAAGTCAAGGTAGAAGTCGATGAAAGAAAAAATCGAAGTAACAGAAGCCATAGAAGAAGTCAAGGTAGAAGTCGATTAAAAAACAAAAAAAACAACAAAAAAAACTCGAAGTAACTGAAACCATAGAAGATGTCAAGGTAAAAGTCGATGAAAGAAAAAAATTGAAGTAACAGAAGCCATAGAAGAAGTCAAGGTAGAAGTCGATGAAAGAAAAAATCGAAGTAACAGAAGCCATAGAAGAAGTCAAGGTAGAAGTCGATGAAAGAAAAAATCGAAGTAACAGAAGCCATAGAAGAAGTCAAGGTAGAAGTCGATGAAAGAAAAAATCGAAGTAACAGAAGCAATAGAAGAAGTCAAGGTAGAAGTCGATAAAAAAAAAAAAAATAAAAAAATCGAAGTAACAGAAGCCATAGAAGAAGTCAAGGTAGAAGTCGATAAAAAAACAAAAACAAAAAACAAACTCGAAGTAACTGAAGCCATAGAAGAAGTCAAGGTAGAAGTCGATTAAAAAAAAAAAAAAAAAACCTCGAAGTAACTGAAGCCATAGAAGAAGTCAAGGTAGAAGTCGATGAAAGAAAAAATCGAAGTAACAGAAGCCATAGAAGAAGTTAAGGTAGAAGTCGATAAAAAAAAAAAAAAAAAAAAAATTTGAAGTAACAGAAGCCATAGAAGAAGTCAAGGTAGAAGTCGATAAAAAAAAAAATCGAAGTAACTGAAACCATAGAAGAAGTCAAGGTAGAAGTCGATAAAAAAAAAAAAATAAAAAAAAAAAACTCGAAGTAACTGAAGCCATAGAAGAAGTCAAGGTAGAAGTCGATGAAAGAAAAAATCGAAGTAACAGAATCCATAGAAGAAGTCAAGGTAGAAGTCGATGAAAAAAAAAACTCGAAGTAACAGAAGCCATAGAAGAAGCCATGGTAGAAGTCGCTGAAAGAAAAAATCGAAATAACAGAAGCCATAGAAGAAGCCATGGTAGAAGTCGATGAAAGAAAAAATCGAAATAACAGAAGCCATAGAGGAAGTCAAGGTAGAAGTCGATGAAAGAAAAAATCGAAGTAACTGAAACCATAGAAGAAGTCAAGGTAGAAGTTGATAAAAAAAGAAAAAAAAAAAAAAAAACTCGAAGTAACTGAAGCCATAGAAGAAGTCAAGGTAGAAGTCGATGAAAGAAAAAATCGAAGTAACAGAAGACATAGAAGAAGTCAAGGTAGAAGTCGATGAAAGAAAAAATCGAAGTAACAGAAGCCATAGAAGAAGTCAAGGTAGAAGTCGATGAAAGAAAAAATCGAAGTAACAGAAGACATAGAAGAAGTCAAGGTAGAAGTCGATGAAAGAAAAAATCTAAGAAACAGAAGCCATAGAAGAAGCCATGGAAGAAGTCGATGAAAGAAAAAATCGAAGTAACTGAAGCCATAGAAGAAGTCAAAAGTAGAAGTCGATGAAAGAAAAAATCGAAGTAACAGAAGCCAAACAAGAAGTCAAGGTAGAAGTCGATAAAAAAAAAAAATCGAAGTAACAGAAGCCCTAGAAGAAGTCAAGGTAGAAGTCGATGAAAGAAAAAATCGAAGAAAGAAAAAATCGAAGAAACAGAAGCCATAGAAGAAGTCAAAGGTAGAAGTCGATAAAAAAAGAAAAAAAAAAAAAAAACTCGAAGTAACAGAAGCCATATAAGAAGGCAAGGTAGAAGTCGATGAAATAGAAAATCGAAGTAACAGAAGCCATAGAAGAAGTCAAGGTAGAAGTCGATGAAAGAAAAAATCAAAGTAACAGAAGCCATAGAAGATGTCAAGGTAGAAGTCGATGAAAGAAAAAATCGAAGTAACAGAAGCCATAGAAGAAGTCAAGGTAGAAGTCGATGAAAGAAAAAATCGAAGTAACAGAACTCATAGAAGAAGTCAAGGTAGAAGTCGATGAAAGAAAAAATCGAAGTAACAGAAGACATAGAAGAAGTCAAGGTAGAAGTCGATGAAAGAAAAAATCGAAGTAACAGAAGCCATAGAAGAAGTCAAGGTAGAAGTCGATTAAAAAACAAAAAAAACAACAAAAAAAACTCGAAGTAACTGAAACCATAGAAGATGTCAAGGTAAAAGTCGATGAAAGAAAAAAATTGAAGTAACAGAAGCCATAGAAGAAGTCAAAGATAGAAGTCGAAAGAAAAAATCAAAGTAACTGAAACCATAGAAGAAGTCAAGGTAGAAGTCGATGAAAGAAAAAATCGAAGTAACTGAAACCATAGAAGAAGTCAAGGTAGAAGTCGAAAAAAAAAAAAAAAAAAAAACTTGAAGTAACAGAAGCCATAGAAGAAGTCAAGGTAGAAGTCGATGAAAGAAAAAATCGAAGTAACAGAAGCCATAGAAGAAGTCAAGGTAGAAGTCGATGAAAGAAAAAATCGAAGTAACAGAAGCAATAGAAGAAGTCAAGGTAGAAGTCGAAAAAAAAAAAAAAAAAAAAAAATCGAAGTAACAGAAGCCATAGAAGAAGTCAAGGTAGAAGTCGATAAAAAAAAAAATCGAAGTAACTGAAACCATAGAAGAAGTCAAGGTAGAAGTCGATAAAAAAAGAAAAAAAAAAAAAAAAAACTCGAAGTAACTGAAGCCATAGAAGAAGTCAAGGTAGAAGTCGATGAAAGAAAAAATCGAAGTAACAGAAGCCATAGAAGAAGTCAAGGTAGAAGTCGATGAAAGAAAAAATCGAAATAACAGAAGCCATAGAGGAAGTCAAGGTAGAAGTCGATGAAAGAAAAAATCGAAGTAACAGAAGACATAGAAGAAATCAAGGTAGAAGTCGATAAAAAAAAAAAAAAAAACTCGAAGTAACTGAAGCCATAGAAGAAGTCAAGGTAGAAGTCGATTAAAAAAAAAAAAAAAAAAAAACTCGAAGTAACTGAAGCCATAGAAGAAGTCAAGGTAGAAGTCGATGAAAGAAAAAATCGAAGTAACAGAAGACATAGAAGAAGTCAAGGTAGAAGTCGATGAAAGAAAAAATCGAAGTAACAGAAGCCATAGAAGAAGTCAAGGTAGAAGTCGATGAAAGAAAAAATCGAAGTAACAGAAGCCATAGAAGAAGCCATGGTAGAAGTCGTTGAAAGAAAAAATCGAAGAAAGAAAAAATCGAAGAAACAGAAGCCATAGAAGAAGCCATGGAAGAAGTCGATGAAAGAAAAAATCGAAGTAACTGAAGCCATAGAAGAAGTCAAAGGTAGAAGTCGATAAAAAAAGGAAAAAAAAAAAAAAACTCGAAGTAACAGAAGCCATATAAGAAGTCAAGGTAGAAGTTGATGAAATAAAAAATCGAAGTAACAGAAGCCATAGAAGAAGTCAAGGTAGAAGTCGATGAAAGAAAAAATCGAAGTAACAGAAGCCATAGAAGATATCAAGGTAGAAGTCGATGAAAGAAAAAATCGAAGTAACAGAAGCCATAGAAGAAGTCAAGGTAGAAGTCGATAAAAAAACAAAAAAAAAAAAAAAAAAACAAACTCGAAGTAACTGAAGCCATAGAAGAAGTCAAGGTAGAAGTCGATTAAAAAAAAAAAAAAAAAACCTCGAAGTAACTGAAGCCATAGAAGAAGTCAAGGTAGAAGTCGATGAAAGAAAAAATCGAAGTAACAGAAGCCATAGAAGAAGTCAAGGTAGAAGTCGATAAAAAAAAAAATCGAAGTAACTGAAACCATAGAAGAAGTCAAGGTAGAAGTCGATAAAAAAAAAAAATAAAAAAAAAAAACTCGAAGTAACTGAAGCCATAGAAGAAGTCAAGGTAGAAGTCGATGAAAGAAAAAATCGAAGTAACAGAATCCATAGAAGAAGTCAAGGTAGAAGTCGATGAAAAAAAAACTCGAAGTAACAGAAGCCATAGAAGAAGCCATGGTAGAAGTCGCTGAAAGAAAAAATCGAAATAACAGAAGCCATAGAAGAAGCCATGGTAGAAGTCGATGAAAGAAAAAATCGAAATAACAGAAGCCATAGAGGAAGTCAAGGTAGAAGTCGATGAAAGAAAAAATCGAAGTAACTGAAACCATAGAAGAAGTCAAGGTAGAAGTCGATAAAAAAAGAAAAAAAAAAAAAAAAACTCGAAGTAACTGAAGCCATAGAAGAAGTCAAGGTAGAAGTCGATGAAAGAAAAAATCGAAGTAACAGAAGACATAGAAGAAGTCAAGGTAGAAGTCGATGAAAGAAAAAATCGAAGTAACAGAAGACATAGAAGAAGTCAAGGTAGAAGTCGATGAAAGAAAAAATCGAAGTAACAGAAGCCATAGAAGAAGCCATCGTAGAAGTCGATGAAAGAAAAAATCGAAGAAAGAAAAAATCTAAGAAACAGAAGCCATAGAAGAAGCCATGGAAGAAGTCGATGAAAGAAAAAATCGAAGTAACTGAAGCCATAGAAGAAGTCAAAAGTAGAAGTCGATGAAAGAAAAAATCGAAGTAACAGAAGCCAAACAAGAAGTCAAGGTAGAAGTCGATAAAAAAAAAAAAATCGAAGTAACAGAAGCCCTAGAAGAAGTCAAGGTAGAAGTCGATGAAAGAAAAATCGAAGAAAGAAAAAATCGAAGAAACAGAAGCCATAGAAGAAGTCAAAGGTAGAAGTCGATAAAAAAAGAAAAAAAAAAAAAAAACTCGAAGTAACAGAAGCCATATAAGAAGTCAAGGTAGAAGTCGATGAAATAGAAAATCGAAGTAACAGAAGCAATAGAAGAAGTCAAGGTAGAAGTCGATGAAAGAAAAAATCAAAGTAACAGAAGCCATAGAAGATGTCAAGGTAGAAGTCGATGAAAGAAAAAATCGAAGTAACAGAAGCCATAGAAGAAGTCAAGGTAGAAGTCGATGAAAGAAAAAATCGAAGTAACAGAACTCATAGAAGAAGTCAAGGTAGAAGTCGATGAAAGAAAAAATCGAAGTAACAGAAGACATAGAAGAAGTCAAGGTAGAAGTCGATGAAAGAAAAAATCGAAGTAACAGAAGCCATAGAAGAAGTCAAGGTAGAAGTCGATTAAAAAACAAAAAAAACAACAAAAAAAACTCGAAGTAACTGAAACCATAGAAGATGTCAAGGTAAAAGTCGATGAAAGAAAAAATTTGAAGTAACAGAAGCCATAGAAGAAGTCAAAGATAGAAGTCGAAAGAAAAAATCAAAGTAACTGAAACCATAGAAGAAGTCAAGGTAGAAGTCGATGAAAGAAAAAATCGAAGTAACTGAAACCATAGAAGAAGTCAAGGTAGAAGTCGAAAAAAAAAAAAAAAAAAAAACTTGAAGTAACAGAAGCCATAGAAGAAGTCAAGGTAGAAGTCGATGAAAGAAAAAATCGAAGTAACAGAAGCCATAGAAGAAGTCAAGGTAGAAGTCGATGAAAGAAAAAATCGAAGTAACAGAAGCCATAGAAGAAGTCAAGGTAGAAGTCGATGAAAGAAAAAATCGAAGTAACAGAAGCAATAGAAGAAGTCAAGGTAGAAGTCGAAAAAAAAAAAAAAAAAAAAAAAATCGAAGTAACAGAAGCCATAGAAGAAGTCAAGTTAGAAGTCGATAAAAAAAAAAATCGAAGTAACTGAAACCATAGAAGAAGTCAAGGTAGAAGTCGATAAAAAAAGAAAAAAAAAAAAAAAAAAACTCGAAGTAACTGAAGCCATAGAAGAAGTCAAGGTAGAAGTCGATGAAAGAAAAAATCGAAGTAACAGAAGCCATAGAAGAAGTCAAGGTAGAAGTCGATGAAAGAAAAAATCGAAATAACAGAAGCCATAGAGGAAGTCAAGGTAGAAGTCGATGAAAGAAAAAATCGAAGTAACAGAAGACATAGAAGAAATCAAGGTAGAAGTCGATAAAAAAAAAAAAAAAAAACTCGAAGTAACTGAAGCCATAGAAGAAGTCAAGGTAGAAGTCGATTAAAAAAAAAAAAAAAAAAAAACTCGAAGTAACTGAAGCCATAGAAGAAGTCAAGGTAGAAGTCGATGAAAGAAAAAATCGAAGTAACAGAAGACATAGAAGAAGTCAAGGTAGAAGTCGATGAAAGAAAAAATCGAAGTAACAGAAGCCATAGAAGAAGTCAAGGTAGAAGTCGATGAAAGAAAAAATCGAAGTAACAGAAGCCATAGAAGAAGCCATGGTAGAAGTCGTTGAAAGAAAAAATCGAAGAAAGAAAAAATCGAAGAAACAGAAGCCATAGAAGAAGCCATGGAAGAAGTCGATGAAAGAAAAAATCGAAGTAACTGAAGCCATAGAAGAAGTCAAAGGTAGAAGTCGATAAAAAAAGGAAAAAAAAAAAAAAACTCGAAGTAACAGAAGCCATATAAGAAGTCAAGGTAGAAGTTGATGAAATAAAAAATCGAAGTAACAGAAGCCATAGAAGAAGTCAAGGTAGAAGTCGATGAAAGAAAAAATCGAAGTAACAGAAGCCATAGAAGATATCAAGGTAGAAGTCGATGAAAGAAAAAATCGAAGTAACAGAAGCCATAGAAGAAGTCAAGGTAGAAGTCGATGAAAGAAAAAATCGAAGTAACAGAACTCATAGAAGAAGTCAAGGTAGAAGTCGATTATAAAACAAAAAAAAACAAAAAAAAAAACTCGAAGTAACTGAAACCATAGAAGATGTCAAGGTAAAAGTCGATGAAAGAAAAAAATTGAAGTAACAGAAGCCATAGAAGAAGTCAAAGATAGAAGTCGAAAGAAAAAATCAAAGTAACTGAAACCATAGAAGAAGTCAAGGTAGAAGTCGATGAAAGAAAAAATCGAAGTAACTGAAACCATAGAAGAAGTCAAGGTAGAAGTCGAAAAAAAAAAAAAAAAAAACTTGAAGTAACAGAAGCCATAGAAGAAGTTAAGGTAGAAGTCGATGAAAGAAAAAATCGA
>CM065132.1:30265000-30327500 GCA_033026305.1 Cirrhinus molitorella | reverse complement strand
AAGAAAGAAAAAATCGAAGAAACAGAAGCCATAGAAGAAGCCATGGTAGAAGTCGATGAAATAAAAAATAGAAGAAAGAAAAAATCGAAGTAACAGAAGCCATAGAAGAAGTCAAGATAGAAGTCGATGAAAGAAAAAATCGAAGTAACAGAAGCCATAGAAGAAGTCAAGGTAGAAGTCGATGAAAGAAAAAATCGAATAAAGAAAAAATCGAAGAAACAGAAGCCATAGAAGAAGCCATGGAAGAAGTCGATGAAAGAAAAAATCGAAGTAACTGAAGCCACAGAAGAAGTCAAGGTAGAAGTCGATAAAAAAAAAAATCGAAGTAACTGAAACCATAGAAGAAGTCAAGGTAGAAGTCGATAAAAAAGAAAAAAAAAAAAAAAACTCGAAGTAACTGAAGCCATAGAAGAAGTCAAGGTAGAAGTCGATGAAAGAAAAAATCGAAGTAACAGAAGCCATAGAAGAAGTCAAGGTAGAAGTCGATGAAAAAAAAACTCGAAGTAACAGAAGCCATAGAAGAAGCTATGGTAGAAGTCGATGAAACAAAAAATCGAAGTAACAGAAGCCATAGAAGAAGTCAAGGTAGAAGTCGATAAAAAAAAAAATCGAAGTAACAGAAGCCATAGAAGGCAAGGTAGAAGTCGATAAAAAATAAAAAAAAAGTCGAAGTAACTGAAGCCATAGAAGAAGTCAAGGTAGAGGTTGATGAAAGAAAAAATCGAAGTAACAGAAGCCATAGAAGAAGTCAAGGTAGAAGTCGATAAAAAAAAAATCGAAGTAACTGAAACCATAGAAGAAATCAAGGTAGAAGTCGAAAAAAAAGAAAAAAAAAAAAAAAAACTCGAAGTAACTGAAGCCATAGAAGAAGTCAAGGTAGAAGTCGATGAAACAAAAAATCGAAGTAACAGAAGACATAGAAGAAGACAAGGTAGAAGTCGATTAAAAAAAAAAAAAAAAAAACTCGAAGTAACTGAAGCCATAGAAGAAGTCAAGGTAGAAGTCGATGAAAGAAAAAATCGAAGTAACAGAATCCATAGAAGAAGTCAAGGTAGAAGTCGATGAAAAAAAAACTCGAAGTAACAGAAGCCATAGAAGAAGTCAAGGTAGAAGTCGATAAAAAAAAAAAAAACTCGAAGTAACTGAAGCCATAGAAGAAGTCAAGGTAGAAGTCGATGAAAGAAAAAATCGAAGTAACAGAAGCCATAGAAGAAGTCAAGGTAGAAGTCGATAAAAAAAAAATCGAAGTAACTGAAACCATAGAAGAAGTCAAGGTAGAAGTCGATAAAAAAGAAAAAAAAAAAAAAAAACTCGAAGTAACTGAAGCCATAGAAGAAGTCAAGGTAGAAGTCGATGAAAGAAAAAATCGAAGTAACAGAAGCCATAGAAGAAGTCAAGGTAGAAGTCGATGAAAAAAAAAACTCGAAGTAACAGAAGCCATAGAAGAAGCTATGGTAGAAGTCGATGAAAGAAAAAATCGAAGTAACAGAAGCCATAGAAGAAGTCAAGGTAGAAGTCGATAAAAAAAAAAAGTCAAAGTAACTGAAGCCATAGAAGAAGTCAAGGTAGAAGTCGATGAAAGAAAAAATCGAAGTAACAGAACTCATAGAAGAAGTCAAGGTAGAAGTCGATGAAAGAAAAAATCGAAGTAACAGAAGACATAGAAGAAGTCAAGGTAGAAGTCGATGAAAGAAAAAATCGAAGTAACAGAAGCCATAGAAGAAGTCAAGGTAGAAGTCGATAAAAAAAAAAAAAAAACTCGAAGTAACTGAAGCCATAGAAGATGTCAAGGTAAAAGTCGATGAAAGAAAAAAATCGAAGTAACAGAAGCCATAGAAGAAGTCAAAGGTAGAAGTGGATGAAAGAAAAAATCGAAGTAACTGAAACCATAGAAGAAGTCAAGGTAGAAGTCGATAAAAAAAAAAAAAAAAAAAAAAAACTCGAAGTAACAGAAGCCATATAAGAAGTCAAGGTAGAAGTCGATTAAAAAAAAAAAAAAAAAAACTCGAAGTAACTGAAACCATAGAAGAAGTCAAGGTAGAAGTCGATGAAAGAAAAAATCGAAGTAACAGAAGACATAGAAGAAGTCAAGGTAGAAGTCGATGAAAGAAAAAATCGAAGTAACAGAAGCCATAGAAGAAGTCAAGGTAGAAGTCGATAAAAAAAGAGAAAAAAAAAAAAAACTCGAAGTAACTAAAGCCATAGAAGAAGTCAAGGTAGAAGTCGATGAAAGAAAAAATCGAAGTAACAGAAGACATAGAAGTAGAAGGTAGAAGTCGATGAAAGAAAAAATCGAAGTAACAGAAGCCATAGAAGAAGCCATGGTAGAAGTCGATGAAAGAAAAAATCGAAGAAAGAAAAAATCAAAGAAACAGAAGCCATAGAAGAAGCCATGGAAGAAGTCGATGAAAGAAAAAATCGAAGTAACTGAAGCCATAGAAGAAGCCAAAGGTAGAAGTCGATAAAAAAAGAAAAAAAAAAAAAAAACTCGAAGTAACAGAAGCCATATAAGAAGTCAAGGTAGAAGTCGATGAAAGAAAAAATCGAAGTAACAGAAGACATAGAAGAAGTCAAGGTAGAAGTCGATAAAAAATAAAAAAAAACTCAAAGTAACTGAAGCCATAGAAGAAGTCAAGGTAGAAGTCGATGAAAGAAAAAATCGAAGTAACAGAAGCCAAAGAAGAAGTCAAGGTAGAAGTCGATAAAAAAAAATAAAAAAAATCGAAGTAACAGAAGCCATAGAAGAAGTCAAGGTAGAAGACGATTAAAAAAAAAAAAAAAAAACTCGAAGTAACTGAAGCCATAGAAGAAGTCATGGTAGAAGTCGATGAAAGAAAAAATCTAAGTAACAGAAGCCATAGAAGAAGTCAAGGTAGAAGTCGATAAAAAAAAAAAAAAAAAAAAAATCGAAGTAACAGAAGCCATAGAAGAAGTCAAGGTAGAAGTCGATAAAAAAAAAATCGAAGTAACTGAAACCATAGAAGAAGTCAAGGTAGAAGTCGATAAAAAAAGAAAAAAAAAAAAAAAAAACTCGAAGTAACTGAAGCCATAGAAGAAGTCAAGGTAGAAGTCGATGAAACAAAAAATCGAAGTAACTGAAGCCATAGAAGAAGTCAAGGTAGAAGTCGATAAAAGAAAAAATCGAAGTAACAGAAGCCATAGAAGAAGTCAAGGTGGAAGTCGATGAAAGAAAAAATCGAAGTAACTGAAACCATAGAAGAAGTCAAGGTAGAAGTCGATAAAAAAAGAAGAAAAAAAAAAAAAACTCGAAGTAACTGAAGCCATAGAAGAAGTCAAGGTAGAAGTCGATGAAAGAAAAAATCGAAGTAACAGAAGCCATAGAAGATGTCAAGGTAGAAGTCGATGAAAGAAAAAATCGAAGTAACAGAAGCCATAGAGGAAGTCAAGGTAGAAGTCGATGAAAGAAAAAATCGAAGAAAGAAAAAATCGAAGAAACAGAAGCCATAGAAGAAGCCATGGAAGAAGTCGATGAAAGAAAAAATCGAAGTAACTGAAGCCATAGAAGAAGTCAAGGTAGAAGTCGATGAAAGAAAAAATCGAAGTAACAGAAGCCATAGAAGATGTCAAGGTAGAAGTCGATGAAAGAAAAAATCGAAGTAACAGAAGCCATAGAGGAAGTCAAGGTAGAAGTCGATGAAAGAAAAAATCGAAGAAAGAAAAAATCGAAGAAACAGAAGCCATAGAAGAAGCCATGGAAGAAGTCGATGAAAGAAAAAATCGAAGTAACTGAAGCCATATAAGAAGTCAAGGTAGAAGTCGATGAAAGAAAAAATCGAAGTAACAGAAGACATAGAAGAAGTCAAGGTAGAAGTCGATAAAAAAAAAACTCGAAGTAACAGAAGCCATAGAAGAAGCCATGGTAGAAGTCGATGAAAGAAAAAATCGAAGTAACAGAAGCCATAGAAAAAGTCAAGGTAGAAGTCGATAAAAAAAAAATCGAAGTAACTGAAACCATAGAAGAAGTCAAGGTAGAAGTCGATAAAAAAGAAAAAAAAAAAAAAAAATCGAAGAAACAGAAGCCATAGAAGAAGCCATGGAAGAAGTCGATGAAAGAAAAAATCGAAGTAACTGAAGCCATATAAGAAGTCAAGGTAGAAGTCGATGAAAGAAAAAATCGAAGTAACAGAAGACATAGAAGAAGTCAAGGTAGAAGTCGATAAAAAATAAAAAAAAAACTCGAAGTAACTGAAGCCATAGAAGAAGTCAAGGTAGAAGTCGATGAAAGAAAAAATCGAAGTAACAGAAGCCAAAGAAGAAGTCAAGGTAGAAGTCGATAAAAAAAAAAAAAAAAAAATGAAGTAACAGAAGCCATAGAAGAAGTCAAGGTAGAAGTCGATTAAAAAAAAAAAAAAAAAAAAACTCGAAGTAACAGAAGCCATAGAAGAAGTCAAGGTAGAAGTCGATAAAAAAAAAAAAAAAAAAAATAGAAGTAACAGAAGTCATAGAAGAAGTCAAGGTAGAAGTCGATAAAAAAAAAAATCGAAGTAACTGAAGCCATAGAAGAAGTCAAGGTAGAAGTCGATGAAAGAAAAAATCGAAGTAACAGAAGACATAGAAGAAGTCAAGGTAGAAGTCGATGAAAGAAAAAATCGAAGTAACAGAAGCCATAGAAGAAGTCAAGGTAGAAGTCGATGAAAGAAAAAATCGAAGTAACAGAAGCCATATAAGAAGTCAAGGTAGAAGTCGATGAAAGAAAAAATCGAAGTAACAGAAGACATAGAAGAAGTCAAGGTAGAAGTCGATAAAAAATTAAAAAAAACCCGAAGTAACAGAAGCCATAGAAGAAGTCAAGGTAGAAGTCGATAAAAGAAAAAATCGAAGTAACAGAAGCCATATAAGAAGTCAAGGTAGAAGTCGATGAAAGAAAAAATCGAAGTAACAGAAGCCATAGAAGAAGTCAAGGTAGAAGTCGATAAAAAAAAATAAAAAAATAAAAAAAAAACTCGAAGTAACTGAAGCCATAGAAGAAGACAAGGTAGAAGTCGATTAAAAAAAAAAAAAAAAAAAAACTCGAAGTAACTGAAGCCATAGAAGAAGTCAAGGTAGAAGTCGATGAAAGAAAAAATCGAAGTAACAGAATCCATAGAAGAAGTCAAGGTAGAAGTCGATGAAAAAAAAACTCGAAGTAACAGAAGCCATAGAAGAAGCCATGGTAGAAGTCGCTGAAAGAAAAAATCGAAATAACAGAAGCCATAGAAGAAGCCATGGTAGAAGTCGATGAAAGAAAAAATCGAAGTAACAGAAGACATAGAAGAAGTCAAGGTAGAAGTCGATGAAAGAAAAAATCGAAATAACAGAAGCCATAGAGGAAGTCAAGGTAGAAGTCGATGAAAGAAAAAATCAAAGTAACTGAAAACATAGAAGAAGTCAAGATAGAAGTCGATAAAAAAAAATAAAAAAAAACTAGAAGTAACAGAAGCCATAGAAGAAGTCAAGGTAGAAGTCGATGAAAGAAAAAATCGAAGTAACAGAAGCCATAGAAGAAATCAAGGTAGAAGTCGATGAAAGAAAAAATCGAAATAACAGAAGCCATAGAGGAAGTCAAGGTAGAAGTCGATGAAAGAAAAAATCGAAGTAACTGAAACCATAGAAGAAGTCAAGGTAGAAGTCGATAAAAAAAAAAAAAAAAAAAATCGAAGTAACAGAAGCCACAGAAGAAGTCAAGGTAGAAGTCGATAAAAAAAAAACTCGAAGTAACTGAAACCATAGAAGAAGTCAAGGTAGAAGTCGATAAAAAAGAAAAAAAAAAAAAAAACTCGAAGTAACTGAAGCCATAGAAGAAGTCAAGGTAGAAGTCGATGAAAGAAAAAATCGAAGTAACAGAAGCCATAGAAGAAGTCAAGGTAGAAGTCGATGAAAAAAAAACTCGAAGTAACAGAAGCCATAGAAGAAGCTATGGTAGAAGTCGATGAAACAAAAAATCGAAGTAACAGAAGCCATAGAAGAAGTCAAGGTAGAAGTCGATAAAAAAAAAAATCGAAGTAACAGAAGCCATAGAAGGCAAGGTAGAAGTCGATAAAAAATAAAAAAAAAGTCGAAGTAACTGAAGCCATAGAAGAAGTCAAGGTAGAAGTTGATGAAAGAAAAAATCGAAGTAACAGAAGCCATAGAAGAAGTCAAGGTAGAAGTCGATAAAAAAAAAATCGAAGTAACTGAAACCATAGAAGAAGTCAAGGTAGAAGTCGATAAAAAAGAAAAAAAAAAAAAAAAACTCGAAGTAACTGAAGCCATAGAAGAAGTCAAGGTAGAAGTCGATGAAAGAAAAAATCGAAGTAACAGAAGCCATAGAAGAAGTCAAGGTAGGAGTCGATGAAAAAAAAACTCGAAGTAACAGAAGCCATAGAAGAAGCTATGGTAGAAGTCGATGAAAGAAAAAATCGAAATAACAGAAGCCATAGAAGAAGCCATGGTAGAAGTCGATGAAAGAAAAAATCGAAGTAACAGAAGCCATAGAAGAAGTCAAGGTAAAAGTCGATGAAAGAAAAAATCGAAGTAACAGAAGCCATAGAAGATGTCAAGGTAGAAGTCGATGAAAGAAAAAATCGAAGTAACAGAAGCCATAGAAGAAGTCAAGGTAGAAGTCGATGAAAGAAAAAATCGAAGTAACAGAAGCCATAGAAGAAGTCAAGGTAGAAGTCGATGAAAGAAAAAATCGAAGTAACAGAAGCCATAGAAGAAGTCAAGGTAGAAGTCGATGAAATAAAAAATCGAAGTAACAGAAGCCATAGAAAAAGTCAAGGTAGAAGTCGATAAAAAAAAAAAAAAAAAAAAAAAATCGAAGTAACTGAAGCCATAGAAGAAGTCAAGGTAGAAGTCGATGTAAGAAAAAATCGAAGTAACAGAAGCCATAGAAGAAGTCAAGGTAGAAGTCGATGAAAAAAAAAAAAAAAAAATCGAAGTAACAGAAGCCATAGAAGAAGTCAAGGTAGAAGTCGATAAAAAAAAAAATCGAAGTAACTGAAACCATAGAAGAAGTCAAGGTAGAAGTCGATAAAAAAGAAAAAAAAAAAAAAACTCGAAGTAACTGAAGCCATAGAAGAAGTCAAGGTAGAAGTCGATGAAAGAAAAAATCGAAGTAACAGAAGCCATAGAAGAAGTCAAGGTAGAAGTCGATGAAAAAAAAACTCGAAGTAACAGAAGCCATAGAAGAAGCTATGGTAGAAGTCGATGAAAGAAAAAATCGATGTAACAGAAGCCATAGAAGAAGTCAAGGTAGAAGTCGATAAAAAAAAAAAGTCGAAGTAACAGAAGCCATAGAAGGCAAGGTAGAAGTCGATAAAAAATAAAAAAAAAGTCGAAGTAACTGAAGCCATAGAAGAAGTCAAGGTAGAAGTCGATGAATGAAAAAATCGAAGTAACAGAAGCCATAGAAGAAGTCAAGGTAGAAGTCGATAAAAAAAAAATCGAAGTAACAGAAGCCATAGAAGGCAAGGTAGAAGTCGATAAAAAAAAAAAAAAAACTCGAAGTAACTGAAGCCATAGAAGAAGTCAAGGTAGAAGTCGATGAAAGAAAAAATCGAAGAAAGAAAAAATCGAAGAAACAGAAACCATAGAAGAAGCCATGGTAGAAGTCGCTGAAAGAAAAAATCGAAATAACAGAAGCCATAGAAGAAGCCATGGTAGAAGTCGATGAAAGAAAAAATCGAAGTAACAGAAGCCAAAGAAGAAGTCAAGGTAGAAGTCGATAAAAAAAAAAAAAAAAAAAAACTCGAAGTAACAGAAGCCATAGAAGAAGTCAAGGTAGAAGTCGATAAAAAAAAAAAAAAAAAAAAATCGAAGTAACAGAAGCCATAGAAGAAGTCAAGGTAGAAGTCGATAAAAAAAAAAATCGAAGTAACTGAAGCCATAGAAGAAGTCAAGGTAGAAGTCGATGAAAGAAAAAAAAAAAAAAAAACTCGAAGTAACTGAAGCCATAGAAGAAGTCAAGGTAGAAGTCGATGAAAGAAAAAATCGAAGTAACAGAAGACATAGAAGAAGTCAAGGTAGAAGTCGATGAAAGAAAAAATCGAAGTAACAGAAGCCATATAAGAAGTCAAGGTAGAAGTCGATGAAAGAAAAAATCGAAGTAACAGAAGACATAGAAGAAGTCAAGGTAGAAGTCGATAAAAAAAAAAAAAAAAATAAAAAAAAAACTCGAAGTAACTGAAGCCATAGAAGAAGACAAGGTAGAAGTCGATTAAAAAAAAAAAAAAAAAAACTCGAAATAACTGAAGCCATAGAAGAAGTCAAAATCGAAGTAACAGAAGACATAGAAGAAGTCAAGGTAGAAGTCGATAAAAAATAAAAAAAAACCCGAAGTAACTGAAGCCATAGAAGAAGTCAAGGTAGAAGTCGATGAAAGAAAAAAGCGAAGAAACAGAAGCCATAGAAGAAGCCATGGTAGAAGTCGAAGAAAGAAAAAATCGAAGAAACAGAAGCCATAGAAGAATCCATGGTAGAAGTCGATGAAAGAAAAAATCGAAGAAAGAAAAAATCGAAGAAACAGAAGCCATAGAAGAAGCCATGGTAGAAGTCGATGAAATAAAAAATAGAAGAAAGAAAAAATCGAAGTAACAGAAGCCATAGAAGAAGTCAAGATAGAAGTCGATGAAAGAAAAAATCGAAGTAACAGAAGCCATAGAAGAAGTCAAGGTAGAAGTCGATGAAAGAAAAAATCGAATAAAGAAAAAATCGAAGAAACAGAAGCCATAGAAGAAGCCATGGAAGAAGTCGATGAAAGAAAAAATCGAAGTAACTGAAGCCACAGAAGAAGTCAAAGGTAGAAGTCGATGAAAGAAAAAATCGAAAAAACAGAAGCCATAGAGGAAGTCAAGGTAGAAGTCGATGAAAGAAAAAATTGAAGTAACTGAATCCATAGAAGAAGTCAAGATAAAAGTCGAAAAAACAAAAAAAAAAAAAAAAATCGAAGTAACAGAAGCAATAGAAGAAGTCAAGGTAGAAGTCGATGAAAGAAAAAATCGAAGTAACAGAAGCCATAGAAGAAGCCATGGTAGAAGTCGATGAAAGAAAAAATCGAAGAAAGAAAAAATCGATGAAACAGAAGCCATAGAAGAAGCCATGGAAGAAGTCGATGAAAGAAAAAATCGAAGTAACTGAAGCCATAGAAGAAGTCAAAGGTAGAAGTCGATAAAAAAAGAAAAAAAAAAAAAAACTCGAAGTAACAGAAGCCATAGAAGAAGTCAAGGTAGAAGTCGATAAAAAAAAAAAAAAAAAAAAAAAATCGAAGTAACTGAAGCCATAGAAGAAGTCAAGGTAGAAGTCGATGTAAGAAAAAATCGAAGTAACAGAAGCCATAGAAGAAGTCAAGGTAGAAGTCGATGAAATAAAAAATCGAAGTAACAGAAGCCATAGAAGAAGTCAAGGTAGAAGTCGATAAAAAAAAAAAAAAAAAAAAAAAAATCGAAGTAACTGAAGCCATAGAAGAAGTCAAGGTAGAAGTCGATGTAAGAAAAAATCGAAGTAACAGAAGCCATAGAAGAAGTCAAGGTAGAAGTCGATGAAAAAAAAAAAATAAAAAATCGAAGTAACAGAAGCCATAGAAGAAGTCAAGGTAGAAGTCGATAAAAAAAAAAATCGAAGTAACTGAAACCATAGAAGAAGTCAAGGTAGAAGTCGATAAAAAAGAAAAAAAAAAAAAAACTCGAAGTAACTGAAGCCATAGAAGAAGTCAAGGTAGAAGTCGATGAAAGAAAAAATCGAAGTAACAGAAGCCATAGAAGAAGTCAAGGTAGAAGTCGATGAAAAAAAAACTCGAAGTAACAGAAGCCATAGAAGAAGCTATGGTAGAAGTCGATGAAAGAAAAAATCGATGTAACAGAAGCCATAGAAGAAGTCAAGGTAGAAGTCGATAAAAAAAAAAAGTCGAAGTAACAGAAGCCATAGAAGGCAAGGTAGAAGTCGATAAAAAATAAAAAAAAAGTCAAAGTAACTGAAGCCATAGAAGAAGTCAAGGTAGAAGTCGATGAAAGAAAAAATCGAAGTAACAGAAGCCATAGAAGAAGTCAAGGTAGAAGTCGATAAAAAAAAAATCGAAGTAACTGAAACCATAGAAGAAGTCAAGGTAAAAGTCGATAAAAAAGAAAAAAAAAAAAAAAAACTCGAAGTAACTGAAGCCATAGAAGAAGTCAAGGTAGAAGTCGATGAAAGAAAAAATCGAAGAAAGAAAAAATCGAAGAAACAGAAGCCATAGAAGAAACCATGGTAGAAGTCGCTGAAAGAAAAAATCGAAATAACAGAAGCCATAGAAGAAGCCATGGTAGAAGTCGATGAAAGAAAAAATCGAAGTAACAGAAGCCAAAGAAGAAGTCAAGGTAGAAGTCGATAAAAAAAAAAAAAAAAAAATGAAGTAACAGAAGCCATAGAAGAAGTCAAGGTAGAAGTCGATTAAAAAAAAAAAAAAAAAAAAACTCGAAGTAACAGAAGCCATAGAAGAAGTCAAGGTAGAAGTCGATAAAAAAAAAAAAAAAAAAAAAATCGAAGTAACAGAAGCCATAGAAGAAGTCAAGGTAGAAGTCGATAAAAAAAAAAATCGAAGTAACTGAAGCCATAGAAGAAGTCAAGGTAGAAGTCGATGAAAGAAAAAAAAAAAAAAAAAACTCGAAGTAACTGAAGCCATAGAAGAAGTCAAGGTAGAAGTCGATGAAAGAAAAAATCGAAGTAACAGAAGACATAGAAGAAGTCAAGGTAGAAGTCGATGAAAGAGAAAATCGAAGTAACAGAAGCCATATAAGAAGTCAAGGTAGAAGTCGATGAAAGAAAAAATCGAAGTAACAGAAGACATAGAAGAAGTCAAGGTAGAAGTCGATAAAAAATAAAAAAAAACCCGAAGTAACTGAAGCCATAGAAGAAGTCAAGGTAGAAGTCGATAAAAGAAAAAATCGAAGTAACAGAAGCCATATAAGAAGTCAAGGTAGAAGTCGATGAAAGAAAAAATCGAAGTAACAGAAGCCATAGAAGAAGTCAAGGTAGAAGTCGATAAAAAAAAAAAAATAAATAAAAAAAAAACTCGAAGTAACTGAAGCCATAGAAGAAGACAAGGTAGAAGTCGATTAAAAAAAAAAAAAAAAAAACTCGAAATAACTGAAGCCATAGAAGAAGTCAAAATCGAAGTAACAGAAGACATAGAAGAAGTCCAGGTAGAAGTCGATAAAAAATAAAAAAAAAAACCGAAGTAACTGAAGCCATAGAAGAAGTCAAGGTAGAAGTCGATAAAAGAAAAAATCGATGAAACTGAAGCCATAGAAGAAGTCAAGGTAGAAGTCGATGAAAGAAAAAATCGAAGAAAGAAAAAATCGAAGAAACAGAAGCCATAGAAGAAGCCATGGTAGAAGTCGCTGAAAGAAAAAATCGAAATAACAGAAGCCATAGAAGAAGCCATGGTAGAAGTCGATGAAAGAAAAAATCGAAGTAACAGAAGCCAAAGAAGAAGTCAAGGTAGAAGTCGATAAAAAAAAAAAAAAAAAAATGAAGTAACAGAAGCCATAGAAGAAGTCAAGGTAGAAGTCGATTAAAAAAAAAAAAAAAAAAAAAACTCGAAGTAACAGAAGCCATAGAAGAAGTCAAGGTAGAAGTCGATAAAAAAAAAAAAAAAAAAATCGAAGTAACAGAAGCCATAGAAGAAGTCAAGGTAGAAGTCGATAAAAAAAAAAATCGAAGTAACTGAAGCCATAGAAGAAGTCAAGGTAGAAGTCGATGAAAGAAAAAAAAAAAAAAAAAACTCGAAGTAACTGAAGCCATAGAAGAAGTCAAGGTAGAAGTCGATGAAAGAAAAAATCGAAGTAACAGAAGACATAGAAGAAGTCAAGGTAGAAGTCGATGAAAGAAAAAATCGAAGTAACAGAAGCCATATAAGAAGTCAAGGTAGAAGTCGATGAAAGAAAAAATCGAAGTAACAGAAGACATAGAAGAAGTCAAGGTAGAAGTCGATAAAAAATAAAAAAAAACCCGAAGTAACTGAAGCCATAGAAGAAGTCAAGGTAGAAGTCGATAAAAGAAAAAATCGAAGTAACAGAAGCCATATAAGAAGTCAAGGTAGAAGTCGATGAAAGAAAAAATCGAAGTAACAGAAGCCATAGAAGAAGTCAAGGTAGAAGTCGATAAAAAAAAAAAAATAAATAAAAAAAAAAACTCGAAGTAACTGAAGCCATAGAAGAAGACAAGGTAGAAGTCGATTAAAAAAAAAAAAAAAAAAACTCGAAATAACTGAAGCCATAGAAGAAGTCAAAATCGAAGTAACAGAAGACATAGAAGAAGTCAAGGTAGAAGTCGATAAAAAATAAAAAAAAAACCGAAGTAACTGAAGCCATAGAAGAAGTCAAGGTAGAAGTCGATAAAAGAAAAAATCGAAGTAACAGAAGCCATATAAGAAGTCAAGGTAGAAGTCGATGAAGAAAAAATCGAAGTAACAGAAGCCATAGAAGAAGTCAAGGTAGAAGTCGATAAAAAAAAAAAATAAATAAAATAAAAAAAAACTCGAAGTAACTGAAGCCATAGAAGAAGACAAGGTAGAAGTCGATTAAAAAAAAAAAAAAAAAAAACTCGAAGTAACTGAAGCCATAGAAGAAGTCAAGGTAGAAGTCGATGAAAGAAAAAATCGAAGTAACAGAATCCATAGAAGAAGTCAAGGTAGAAGTCGATGAAAAAAAAAACTCGAAGTAACAGAAGCCATAGAAGAAGCCATGGTAGAAGTCGCTGAAAGAAAAAATCGAAATAACAGAAGCCATAGAAGAAGCCATGGTAGAAGTCGATGAAAGAAAAAATCGAAGTAACAAAAGACATAGAAGAAGTCAAGGTAGAAGTCGATGAAAGAAAAAATCGAAATAACAGAAGCCATAGAGGAAGTCAAGGTAGAAGTCGATGAAAGAAAAAATCAAAGTAACTGAAAACATAGAAGAAGTCAAGATAGAAGTCGATAAAAAAAAATAAAAAAAAACTAGAAGTAACAGAAGCCATAGAAGAAGTCAAGGTAGAAGTCGATGAAAGAAAAAATCGAAGTAACAGAAGCCATAGAAGAAGTCAAGGTAGAAGTCGATGAAAGAAAAAATCGAAATAACAGAAGCCATAGAGGAAGTCAAGGTAGAAGTCGATGAAAGAAACAATCGAAGTAACTGAAACCATAGAAGAAGTCAAGGTAGAAGTCGATGAAAGAAAAAATCGAAGTAACAGAAGCCATAGAAGATTTCAAGGTAGAAGTCGCTGAAAGAAAAAATCGAAATAACAGAAGCCATAGAAGAAGTCAAGGTAGAAGTCGATGAAAGAAAAAATCGAAGTAACAGAAGACATAGAAGAAGTCAAGGTAGAAGTCGATGAAAGAAAAAATCGAAATAACAGAAGCCATAGAGGAAGTCAAGGTAGAAGTCGATGAAAGAAAAAATCAAAGTAACTGAAAACATAGAAGAAGTCAAGATAGAAGTCGATAAAAAAAAATAAAAAAAAACTAGAAGTAACAGAAGCCATAGAAGAAGTCAAGGTAGAAGTCGATGAAAGAAAAAATCGAAGTAACAGAAGCCATAGAAGAAGTCAAGGTAGAAGTCGATGAAAGAAAAAATCGAAATAACAGAAGCCATAGAGGAAGTCAAGGTAGAAGTCGATGAAAGAAAAAATCGAAGTAACTGAAACCATAGAAGAAGTCAAGGTAGAAGTCGATGAAAGAAAAAATTGAAGTAACAGAAGCCATAGAAGATTTCAAGGTAGAAGTCGATGAAAGAAAAAATCGAAGTAACAGAAGCCATAGAAGAAGTCAAGGTAGAAGTCGATGAAAGAAAAAATCGAAGTAACAGAAGCCATAGAAGAAGTCAAGGTAGAAGTCGATGAAAGAAAAAATCGAAGTAACAGAAGCCATAGAAGAAGTCAAGGTAGAAGTCGATGAAAGAAAAAATCGAAGTAACAAAAGCCATAGAAGAAGCCATGGTAGAAGTCGATGAAAGAAAAAATCGAAGAAAGAAAAAATCGATGAAACAGAAGCCATAGAAGAAGCCATGGAAGAAGTCGATGAAAGAAAAAATCGAAGTAACTGAAGCCATAGAAGAAGTCAAAGGTAGAAGTCGATAAAAAAAGAAAAAAAAAAAAAAACTCGAAGTAACAGAAGCCATAGAAGAAGTCAAGGTAGAAGTCGATAAAAAAAAAAAAAAAAAAAAAAACTCGAAGTAACAGAAGCCATAGAAGGAGCTATGGTAGAAGTCGATGAAAAAATCGAAGAAAGAAAAAATCGAAGTAACAGAAGCCATAGAAGAAGTCAAGGTAGAAGTCGATAAAAAAAAAAAAAAATCGAAGTAACAGAAGTAACAGAAGCCATAGAAGAAGTCAAGGTAGAAGTCGATAAAAAAAAAAAATCGAAGTAACTGAAACCATAGAAGAAGTCAAGGTAGAAGTCGATAAAAAAGAAAAAAAAAAAAAACTCGAAGTAACTGAAGCCATAGAAGAAGTCAAGGTAGAAGTCGATGAAAGAAAAAATCGAAGTAACAGAAGCCATAGAAGAAGTCAAGGTAGAAGTCGATAAAAGAAAAAATCGAAGTAACAGAAGCCATATAAGAAGTCAAGGTAGAAGTCGATGAAAGAAAAAATCGAAGTAACAGAAGCCATAGAAGAAGTCAAGGTAGAAGTCGATAAAAAAAAAAAAATAAATAAAAAAAAAACTCGAAGTAACTGAAGCCATAGAAGAAGACAAGGTAGAAGTCGATTAAAAAAAAAAAAAAAAAAACTCGAAATAACTGAAGCCATAGAAGAAGTCAAAATCGAAGTAACAGAAGACATAGAAGAAGTCCAGGTAGAAGTCGATAAAAAATAAAAAAAAAAACCGAAGTAACTGAAGCCATAGAAGAAGTCAAGGTAGAAGTCGATAAAAGAAAAAATCGATGAAACTGAAGCCATAGAAGAAGTCAAGGTAGAAGTCGATGAAAGAAAAAATCGAAGAAAGAAAAAATCGAAGAAACAGAAGCCATAGAAGAAGCCATGGTAGAAGTCGCTGAAAGAAAAAATCGAAATAACAGAAGCCATAGAAGAAGCCATGGTAGAAGTCGATGAAAGAAAAAATCGAAGTAACAGAAGCCAAAGAAGAAGTCAAGGTAGAAGTCGATAAAAAAAAAAAAAAAAAAATGAAGTAACAGAAGCCATAGAAGAAGTCAAGGTAGAAGTCGATTAAAAAAAAAAAAAAAAAAAAACTCGAAGTAACAGAAGCCATAGAAGAAGTCAAGGTAGAAGTCGATAAAAAAAAAAAAAAAAAAAATCGAAGTAACAGAAGCCATAGAAGAAGTCAAGGTAGAAGTCGATAAAAAAAAAAATCGAAGTAACTGAAGCCATAGAAGAAGTCAAGGTAGAAGTCGATGAAAGAAAAAAAAAAAAAAAAAACTCGAAGTAACTGAAGCCATAGAAGAAGTCAAGGTAGAAGTCGATGAAAGAAAAAATCGAAGTAACAAAAGCCATAGAAGAAGCCATGGTAGAAGTCGATGAAAGAAAAAATCGAAGAAAGAAAAAATCGATGAAACAGAAGCCATAGAAGAAGCCATGGAAGAAGTCGATGAAAGAAAAAATCGAAGTAACTGAAGCCATAGAAGAAGTCAAAGGTAGAAGTCGATAAAAAAAGAAAAAAAAAAAAAAACTCGAAGTAACAGAAGCCATAGAAGAAGTCAAGGTAGAAGTCGATAAAAAAAAAAAAAAAAAAAAAAAACTCGAAGTAACAGAAGCCATAGAAGGAGCTATGGTAGAAGTCGATGAAAAAATCGAAGAAAGAAAAAATCGAAGTAACAGAAGCCATAGAAGAAGTCAAGGTAGAAGTCGATAAAAAAAAAAAAAAATCGAAGTAACAGAAGTAACAGAAGCCATAGAAGAAGTCAAGGTAGAAGTCGATAAAAAAAAAAATCGAAGTAACTGAAACCATAGAAGAAGTCAAGGTAGAAGTCGATAAAAAAGAAAAAAAAAAAAAACTCGAAGTAACTGAAGCCATAGAAGAAGTCAAGGTAGAAGTCGATGAAAGAAAAAATCGAAGTAACAGAAGCCATAGAAGAAGTCAAGGTAGAAGTCGATAAAAGAAAAAATCGAAGTAACAGAAGCCATATAAGAAGTCAAGGTAGAAGTCGATGAAAGAAAAAATCGAAGTAACAGAAGCCATAGAAGAAGTCAAGGTAGAAGTCGATAAAAAAAAAAAAATAAATAAAAAAAAAACTCGAAGTAACTGAAGCCATAGAAGAAGACAAGGTAGAAGTCGATTAAAAAAAAAAAAAAAAAAACTCGAAATAACTGAAGCCATAGAAGAAGTCAAAATCGAAGTAACAGAAGACATAGAAGAAGTCCAGGTAGAAGTCGATAAAAAATAAAAAAAAAAACCGAAGTAACTGAAGCCATAGAAGAAGTCAAGGTAGAAGTCGATAAAAGAAAAAATCGATGAAACTGAAGCCATAGAAGAAGTCAAGGTAGAAGTCGATGAAAGAAAAAATCGAAGAAAGAAAAAATCGAAGAAACAGAAGCCATAGAAGAAGCCATGGTAGAAGTCGCTGAAAGAAAAAATCGAAATAACAGAAGCCATAGAAGAAGCCATGGTAGAAGTCGATGAAAGAAAAAATCGAAGTAACAGAAGCCAAAGAAGAAGTCAAGGTAGAAGTCGATAAAAAAAAAAAAAAAAAAATGAAGTAACAGAAGCCATAGAAGAAGTCAAGGTAGAAGTCGATTAAAAAAAAAAAAAAAAAAAAACTCGAAGTAACAGAAGCCATAGAAGAAGTCAAGGTAGAAGTCGATAAAAAAAAAAAAAAAAAAAATCGAAGTAACAGAAGCCATAGAAGAAGTCAAGGTAGAAGTCGATAAAAAAAAAAATCGAAGTAACTGAAGCCATAGAAGAAGTCAAGGTAGAAGTCGATGAAAGAAAAAAAAAAAAAAAAAACTCGAAGTAACTGAAGCCATAGAAGAAGTCAAGGTAGAAGTCGATGAAAGAAAAAATCGAAGTAACAGAAGACATAGAAGAAGTCAAGGTAGAAGTCGATGAAAGAAAAAATCGAAGTAACAGAAGCCATATAAGAAGTCAAGGTAGAAGTCGATGAAAGAAAAAATCGAAGTAACAGAAGACATAGAAGAAGTCAAGGTAGAAGTCGATAAAAAATAAAAAAAAACCCGAAGTAACTGAAGCCATAGAAGAAGTCAAGGTAGAAGTCGATAAAAGAAAAAATCGAAGTAACAGAAGCCATATAAGAAGTCAAGGTAGAAGTCGATGAAAGAAAAAATCGAAGTAACAGAAGCCATAGAAGAAGTCAAGGTAGAAGTCGATAAAAAAAAAAAAATAAATAAAAAAAAAACTCGAAGTAACTGAAGCCATAGAAGAAGACAAGGTAGAAGTCGATTAAAAAAAAAAAAAAAAAAACTCGAAATAACTGAAGCCATAGAAGAAGTCAAAATCGAAGTAACAGAAGACATAGAAGAAGTCCAGGTAGAAGTCGATAAAAAATAAAAAAAAAAAACGAAGTAACTGAAGCCATAGAAGAAGTCAAGGTAGAAGTCGATAAAAGAAAAAATCGATGAAACTGAAGCCATAGAAGAAGTCAAGGTAGAAGTCGATGAAAGAAAAAATCGAAGAAAGAAAAAATCGAAGAAACAGAAGCCATAGAAGAAGCCATGGTAGAAGTCGCTGAAAGAAAAAATCGAAATAACAGAAGCCATAGAAGAAGCCATGGTAGAAGTCGATGAAAGAAAAAATCGAAGTAACAGAAGCCAAAGAAGAAGTCAAGGTAGAAGTCGATAAAAAAAAAAAAAAAAAAATGAAGTAACAGAAGCCATAGAAGAAGTCAAGGTAGAAGTCGATTAAAAAAAAAAAAAAAAAAAAACTCGAAGTAACAGAAGCCATAGAAGAAGTCAAGGTAGAAGTCGATAAAAAAAAAAAAAAAAAAAATCGAAGTAACAGAAGCCATAGAAGAAGTCAAGGTAGAAGTCGATAAAAAAAAAAATCGAAGTAACTGAAGCCATAGAAGAAGTCAAGGTAGAAGTCGATGAAAGAAAAAAAAAAAAAAAAAACTCGAAGTAACTGAAGCCATAGAAGAAGTCAAGGTAGAAGTCGATGAAAGAAAAAATCGAAGTAACAGAAGACATAGAAGAAGTCAAGGTAGAAGTCGATGAAAGAAAAAATCGAAGTAACAGAAGCCATATAAGAAGTCAAGGTAGAAGTCGATGAAAGAAAAAATCGAAGTAACAGAAGACATAGAAGAAGTCAAGGTAGAAGTCGATAAAAAATAAAAAAAAACCCGAAGTAACTGAAGCCATAGAAGAAGTCAAGGTAGAAGTCGATAAAAGAAAAAATCGAAGTAACAGAAGCCATATAAGAAGTCAAGGTAGAAGTCGATGAAAGAAAAAATCGAAGTAACAGAAGCCATAGAAGAAGTCAAGGTAGAAGTCGATAAAAAAAAAAAAATAAATAAAAAAAAAACTCGAAGTAACTGAAGCCATAGAAGAAGACAAGGTAGAAGTCGATTAAAAAAAAAAAAAAAAAAACTCGAAATAACTGAAGCCATAGAAGAAGTCAAAATCGAAGTAACAGAAGACATAGAAGAAGTCCAGGTAGAAGTCGATAAAAAATAAAAAAAAAAAACGAAGTAACTGAAGCCATAGAAGAAGTCAAGGTAGAAGTCGATAAAAGAAAAAATCGATGAAACTGAAGCCATAGAAGAAGTCAAGGTAGAAGTCGATGAAAGAAAAAATCGAAGAAAGAAAAAATCGAAGAAACAGAAGCCATAGAAGAAGCCATGGTAGAAGTCGCTGAAAGAAAAAATCGAAATAACAGAAGCCATAGAAGAAGCCATGGTAGAAGTCGATGAAAGAAAAAATCGAAGTAACAGAAGCCAAAGAAGAAGTCAAGGTAGAAGTCGATAAAAAAAAAAAAAAAAAAATGAAGTAACAGAAGCCATAGAAGAAGTCAAGGTAGAAGTCGATTAAAAAAAAAAAAAAAAAAAAACTCGAAGTAACAGAAGCCATAGAAGAAGTCAAGGTAGAAGTCGATAAAAAAAAAAAAAAAAAAAATCGAAGTAACAGAAGCCATAGAAGAAGTCAAGGTAGAAGTCGATAAAAAAAAAAATCGAAGTAACTGAAGCCATAGAAGAAGTCAAGGTAGAAGTCGATGAAAGAAAAAAAAAAAAAAAAAACTCGAAGTAACTGAAGCCATAGAAGAAGTCAAGGTAGAAGTCGATGAAAGAAAAAATCGAAGTAACAGAAGACATAGAAGAAGTCAAGGTAGAAGTCGATGAAAGAAAAAATCGAAGTAACAGAAGCCATATAAGAAGTCAAGGTAGAAGTCGATGAAAGAAAAAATCGAAGTAACAGAAGACATAGAAGAAGTCAAGGTAGAAGTCGATAAAAAATAAAAAAAAACCCGAAGTAACTGAAGCCATAGAAGAAGTCAAGGTAGAAGTCGATAAAAGAAAAAATCGAAGTAACAGAAGCCATATAAGAAGTCAAGGTAGAAGTCGATGAAAGAAAAAATCGAAGTAACAGAAGCCATAGAAGAAGTCAAGGTAGAAGTCGATAAAAAAAAAAAAATAAATAAAAAAAAAACTCGAAGTAACTGAAGCCATAGAAGAAGACAAGGTAGAAGTCGATTAAAAAAAAAAAAAAAAAAACTCGAAATAACTGAAGCCATAGAAGAAGTCAAGGTAGAAGTCGATGAAAGAAAAAAAAAAAAAAAAAACTCGAAGTAACTGAAGCCATAGAAGAAGTCAAGGTAGAAGTCGATGAAAGAAAAAATCGAAGTAACAGAAGACATAGAAGAAGTCAAGGTAGAAGTCGATGAAAGAAAAAATCGAAGTAACAGAAGCCATATAAGAAGTCAAGGTAGAAGTCGATGAAAGAAAAAATCGAAGTAACAGAAGACATAGAAGAAGTCAAGGTAGAAGTCGATAAAAAATAAAAAAAAACCCGAAGTAACTGAAGCCATAGAAGAAGTCAAGGTAGAAGTCGATAAAAGAAAAAATCGAAGTAACAGAAGCCATATAAGAAGTCAAGGTAGAAGTCGATGAAAGAAAAAATCGAAGTAACAGAAGCCATAGAAGAAGTCAAGGTAGAAGTCGATAAAAAAAAAAAAATAAATAAAAAAAAAACTCGAAGTAACTGAAGCCATAGAAGAAGACAAGGTAGAAGTCGATTAAAAAAAAAAAAAAAAAAACTCGAAATAACTGAAGCCATAGAAGAAGTCAAAATCGAAGTAACAGAAGACATAGAAGAAGTCCAGGTAGAAGTCGATAAAAAATAAAAAAAAAAAACGAAGTAACTGAAGCCATAGAAGAAGTCAAGGTAGAAGTCGATAAAAGAAAAAATCGATGAAACTGAAGCCATAGAAGAAGTCAAGGTAGAAGTCGATGAAAGAAAAAATCGAAGAAAGAAAAAATCGAAGAAACAGAAGCCATAGAAGAAGCCATGGTAGAAGTCGCTGAAAGAAAAAATCGAAATAACAGAAGCCATAGAAGAAGCCATGGTAGAAGTCGATGAAAGAAAAAATCGAAGTAACAGAAGCCAAAGAAGAAGTCAAGGTAGAAGTCGATAAAAAAAAAAAAAAAAAAATGAAGTAACAGAAGCCATAGAAGAAGTCAAGGTAGAAGTCGATTAAAAAAAAAAAAAAAAAAAAACTCGAAGTAACAGAAGCCATAGAAGAAGTCAAGGTAGAAGTCGATAAAAAAAAAAAAAAAAAAAATCGAAGTAACAGAAGCCATAGAAGAAGTCAAGGTAGAAGTCGATAAAAAAAAAAATCGAAGTAACTGAAGCCATAGAAGAAGTCAAGGTAGAAGTCGATGAAAGAAAAAAAAAAAAAAAAAACTCGAAGTAACTGAAGCCATAGAAGAAGTCAAGGTAGAAGTCGATGAAAGAAAAAATCGAAGTAACAGAAGACATAGAAGAAGTCAAGGTAGAAGTCGATGAAAGAAAAAATCGAAGTAACAGAAGCCATATAAGAAGTCAAGGTAGAAGTCGATGAAAGAAAAAATCGAAGTAACAGAAGACATAGAAGAAGTCAAGGTAGAAGTCGATAAAAAATAAAAAAAAACCCGAAGTAACTGAAGCCATAGAAGAAGTCAAGGTAGAAGTCGATAAAAGAAAAAATCGAAGTAACAGAAGCCATATAAGAAGTCAAGGTAGAAGTCGATGAAAGAAAAAATCGAAGTAACAGAAGCCATAGAAGAAGTCAAGGTAGAAGTCGATAAAAAAAAAAAAATAAATAAAAAAAAAACTCGAAGTAACTGAAGCCATAGAAGAAGACAAGGTAGAAGTCGATTAAAAAAAAAAAAAAAAAAACTCGAAATAACTGAAGCCATAGAAGAAGTCAAAATCGAAGTAACAGAAGACATAGAAGAAGTCAAGGTAGAAGTCGATAAAAAATAAAAAAAAAAACCGAAGTAACTGAAGCCATAGAAGAAGTCAAGGTAGAAGTCGATAAAAGAAAAAATCGAAGTAACAGAAGCCATATAAGAAGTCAAGGTAGAAGTCGATGAAAGAAAAAATCGAAGTAACAGAAGACATAGAAGAAGTCAAGGTAGAAGTCGATAAAAAATAAAAAAAAAAACCGAAGTAACTGAAGCCATAGAAGAAGTCAAGGTAGAAGTCGATGAAAGAAAAAATCGAAGTAACAGAAGACATAGAAGAAGTCAAGGTAGAAGTCGATGAAAGAAAAAATCGAAGTAACAGAAGCCATATAAGAAGTCAAGGTAGAAGTCGATGAAAGAAAAAATCGAAGTAACAGAAGACATAGAAGAAGTCAAGGTAGAAGTCGATAAAAAATAAAAAAAAACCCGAAGTAACTGAAGCCATAGAAGAAGTCAAGGTAGAAGTCGATAAAAGAAAAAATCGAAGTAACAGAAGCCATATAAGAAGTCAAGGTAGAAGTCGATGAAAGAAAAAATCGAAGTAACAGAAGCCATAGAAGAAGTCAAGGTAGAAGTCGATAAAAAAAAATAAATAAATAAAAAAAAAACTCGAAGTAACTGAAGCCATAGAAGAAGACAAGGTAGAAGTCGATTAAAAAAAAAAAAAAAAAAACTCGAAATAACTGAAGCCATAGAAGAAGTCAAAATCGAAGTAACAGAAGACATAGAAGAAGTCAAGGTAGAAGTCGATAAAAAATAAAAAAAAAAACCGAAGTAACTGAAGCCATAGAAGAAGTCAAGGTAGAAGTCGATAAAAGAAAAAATCGAAGTAACAGAAGCCATATAAGAAGTCAAGGTAGAAGTCGATGAAAGAAAAAATCGAAGTAACAGAAGCCATAGAAGAAGTCAAGGTAGAAGTCGATAAAAAAAAAAAAAAAAACTCGAAGTAACTGAAGCCATAGAAGAAGACAAGGTAGAAGTCGATTAAAAAAAAAAAAAAAAAAAACTCGAAGTAACTGAAGCCATAGAAGAAGTCAAGGTAGAAGTCGATGAAAGAAAAAATCGAAGTAACAGAATCCATAGAAGAAGTCAAGGTAGAAGTCGATGAAAAAAAAAACTCGAAGTAACAGAAGCCATAGAAGAAGCCATGGTAGAAGTCGCTGAAAGAAAAAATCGAAATAACAGAAGCCATAGAAGAAGCCATGGTAGAAGTCGATGAAAGAAAAAATCGAAGTAACAAAAGACATAGAAGAAGTCAAGGTAGAAGTCGATGAAAGAAAAAATCGAAATAACAGAAGCCATAGAGGAAGTCAAGGTAGAAGTCGATGAAAGAAAAAATCAAAGTAACTGAAAACATAGAAGAAGTCAAGATAGAAGTCGATAAAAAAAAATAAAAAAAAACTAGAAGTAACAGAAGCCATAGAAGAAGTCAAGGTAGAAGTCGATGAAAGAAAAAATCGAAATAACAGAAGCCATAGAGGAAGTCAAGGTAGAAGTCGATGAAAGAAAAAATCGAAGTAACTGAAACCATAGAAGAAGTCAAGGTAGAAGTCGATGAAAGAAAAAATCGAAGTAACAGAAGCCATAGAAGATTTCAAGGTAGAAGTCGCTGAAAGAAAAAATCGAAATAACAGAAGCCATAGAAGAAGTCAAGGTAGAAGTCGATGAAAGAAAAAATCGAAGTAACAGAAGACATAGAAGAAGTCAAGGTAGAAGTCGATGAAAGAAAAAATCGAAATAACAGAAGCCATAGAGGAAGTCAAGGTAGAAGTCGATGAAAGAAAAAATCAAAGTAACTGAAAACATAGAAGAAGTCAAGATAGAAGTCGATAAAAAAAAATAAAAAAAAACTAGAAGTAACAGAAGCCATAGAAGAAGTCAAGGTAGAAGTCGATGAAAGAAAAAATCGAAGTAACAGAAGCCATAGAAGAAGTCAAGGTAGAAGTCGATGAAAGAAAAAATCGAAATAACAGAAGCCATAGAGGAAGTCAAGGTAGAAGTCGATGAAAGAAAAAATCGAAGTAACTGAAACCATAGAAGAAGTCAAGGTAGAAGTCGATGAAAGAAAAAATCGAAGTAACAGAAGCCATAGAAGATTTCAAGGTAGAAGTCGATGAAAGAAAAAATCGAAGTAACAGAAGCCATAGAAGAAGTCAAGGTAGAAGTCGATGAAAGAAAAAATCGAAGTAACAGAAGCCATAGAAGAAGTCAAGGTAGAAGTCGATGAAAGAAAAAATCGAAGTAACAGAAGCCATAGAAGAAGTCAAGGTAGAAGTCGATGAAAGAAAAAATCGAAGTAACAGAAGCCAAAGAAGAAGTCAAGGTAGAAGTCGATAAAAAAAAAAAAAAAAAAATGAAGTAACAGAAGCCATAGAAGAAGTCAAGGTAGAAGTCGATTAAAAAAAAAAAAAAAAAAAAACTCGAAGTAACAGAAGCCATAGAAGAAGTCAAGGTAGAAGTCGATAAAAAAAAAAAAAAAAAAAATCGAAGTAACAGAAGCCATAGAAGAAGTCAAGGTAGAAGTCGATAAAAAAAAAAATCGAAGTAACTGAAGCCATAGAAGAAGTCAAGGTAGAAGTCGATGAAAGAAAAAAAAAAAAAAAAAAACTCGAAGTAACTGAAGCCATAGAAGAAGTCAAGGTAGAAGTCGATGAAAGAAAAAATCGAAGTAACAGAAGACATAGAAGAAGTCAAGGTAGAAGTCGATGAAAGAAAAAATCGAAGTAACAGAAGCCATATAAGAAGTCAAGGTAGAAGTCGATGAAAGAAAAAATCGAAGTAACAGAAGACATAGAAGAAGTCAAGGTAGAAGTCGATAAAAGAAAAAATCGAAGTAACAGAAGCCATATAAGAAGTCAAGGTAGAAGTCGATGAAAGAAAAAATCGAAGTAACAGAAGCCATAGAAGAAGTCAAGGTAGAAGTCGATAAAAAAAAAAAAATAAATAAAAAAAAAACTCGAAGTAACTGAAGCCATAGAAGAAGACAAGGTAGAAGTCGATTAAAAAAAAAAAAAAAAAAACTCGAAATAACTGAAGCCATAGAAGAAGTCAAAATCGAAGTAACAGAAGACATAGAAGAAGTCCAGGTAGAAGTCGATAAAAAATAAAAAAAAAAAACGAAGTAACTGAAGCCATAGAAGAAGTCAAGGTAGAAGTCGATAAAAGAAAAAATCGATGAAACTGAAGCCATAGAAGAAGTCAAGGTAGAAGTCGATGAAAGAAAAAATCGATGAAAGAAAAAATCGAAGAAAGAAAAAATCGAAGAAACAGAAGCCATAGAAGAAGCCATGGTAGAAGTCGCTGAAAGAAAAAATCGAAATAACAGAAGCCATAGAAGAAGCCATGGTAGAAGTCGATGAAAGAAAAAATCGAAGTAACAGAAGCCAAAGAAGAAGTCAAGGTAGAAGTCGATAAAAAAAAAAAAAAAAAAATGAAGTAACAGAAGCCATAGAAGAAGTCAAGGTAGAAGTCGATTAAAAAAAAAAAAAAAAAAAAACTCGAAGTAACAGAAGCCATAGAAGAAGTCAAGGTAGAAGTCGATAAAAAAAAAAAAAAAAAAAATCGAAGTAACAGAAGCCATAGAAGAAGTCAAGGTAGAAGTCGATAAAAAAAAAAATCGAAGTAACTGAAGCCATAGAAGAAGTCAAGGTAGAAGTCGATGAAAGAAAAAAAAAAAAAAAAAACTCGAAGTAACTGAAGCCATAGAAGAAGTCAAGGTAGAAGTCGATGAAAGAAAAAATCGAAGTAACAGAAGACATAGAAGAAGTCAAGGTAGAAGTCGATGAAAGAAAAAATCGAAGTAACAGAAGCCATATAAGAAGTCAAGGTAGAAGTCGATGAAAGAAAAAATCGAAGTAACAGAAGACATAGAAGAAGTCAAGGTAGAAGTCGATAAAAAATAAAAAAAAACCCGAAGTAACTGAAGCCATAGAAGAAGTCAAGGTAGAAGTCGATAAAAGAAAAAATCGAAGTAACAGAAGCCATATAAGAAGTCAAGGTAGAAGTCGATGAAAGAAAAAATCGAAGTAACAGAAGCCATAGAAGAAGTCAAGGTAGAAGTCGATAAAAAAAAAAAAATAAATAAAAAAAAAACTCGAAGTAACTGAAGCCATAGAAGAAGACAAGGTAGAAGTCGATTAAAAAAAAAAAAAAAAAAACTCGAAATAACTGAAGCCATAGAAGAAGTCAAGGTAGAAGTCGATGAAAGAAAAAAAAAAAAAAAAAAACTCGAAGTAACTGAAGCCATAGAAGAAGTCAAGGTAGAAGTCGATGAAAGAAAAAATCGAAGTAACAGAAGACATAGAAGAAGTCAAGGTAGAAGTCGATGAAAGAAAAAATCGAAGTAACAGAAGCCATATAAGAAGTCAAGGTAGAAGTCGATGAAAGAAAAAATCGAAGTAACAGAAGACATAGAAGAAGTCAAGGTAGAAGTCGATAAAAAATAAAAAAAAACCCGAAGTAACTGAAGCCATAGAAGAAGTCAAGGTAGAAGTCGATAAAAGAAAAAATCGAAGTAACAGAAGCCATATAAGAAGTCAAGGTAGAAGTCGATGAAAGAAAAAATCGAAGTAACAGAAGCCATAGAAGAAGTCAAGGTAGAAGTCGATAAAAAAAAAAAAATAAATAAAAAAAA
Organism: Cirrhinus molitorella; assembly: GCA_033026305.1. Taxonomy (NCBI): domain Eukaryota; kingdom Metazoa; phylum Chordata; class Actinopteri; order Cypriniformes; family Cyprinidae; genus Cirrhinus; species Cirrhinus molitorella. The sequence continues at coordinate 30,301,529 of CM065132.1, read as the reverse complement.
AACTCGAAGTAACTGAAGCCATAGAAGAAGACAAGGTAGAAGTCGATTAAAAAAAAAAAAAAAAAAACTCGAAATAACTGAAGCCATAGAAGAAGTCAAAATCGAAGTAACAGAAGACATAGAAGAAGTCCAGGTAGAAGTCGATAAAAAATAAAAAAAAAAAACGAAGTAACTGAAGCCATAGAAGAAGTCAAGGTAGAAGTCGATAAAAGAAAAAATCGATGAAACTGAAGCCATAGAAGAAGTCAAGGTAGAAGTCGATGAAAGAAAAAATCGAAGAAAGAAAAAATCGAAGAAACAGAAGCCATAGAAGAAGCCATGGTAGAAGTCGCTGAAAGAAAAAATCGAAATAACAGAAGCCATAGAAGAAGCCATGGTAGAAGTCGATGAAAGAAAAAATCGAAGTAACAGAAGCCAAAGAAGAAGTCAAGGTAGAAGTCGATAAAAAAAAAAAAAAAAAAATGAAGTAACAGAAGCCATAGAAGAAGTCAAGGTAGAAGTCGATTAAAAAAAAAAAAAAAAAAAAACTCGAAGTAACAGAAGCCATAGAAGAAGTCAAGGTAGAAGTCGATAAAAAAAAAAAAAAAAAAAATCGAAGTAACAGAAGCCATAGAAGAAGTCAAGGTAGAAGTCGATAAAAAAAAAAATCGAAGTAACTGAAGCCATAGAAGAAGTCAAGGTAGAAGTCGATGAAAGAAAAAAAAAAAAAAAAAACTCGAAGTAACTGAAGCCATAGAAGAAGTCAAGGTAGAAGTCGATGAAAGAAAAAATCGAAGTAACAGAAGACATAGAAGAAGTCAAGGTAGAAGTCGATGAAAGAAAAAATCGAAGTAACAGAAGCCATATAAGAAGTCAAGGTAGAAGTCGATGAAAGAAAAAATCGAAGTAACAGAAGACATAGAAGAAGTCAAGGTAGAAGTCGATAAAAAATAAAAAAAAACCCGAAGTAACTGAAGCCATAGAAGAAGTCAAGGTAGAAGTCGATAAAAGAAAAAATCGAAGTAACAGAAGCCATATAAGAAGTCAAGGTAGAAGTCGATGAAAGAAAAAATCGAAGTAACAGAAGCCATAGAAGAAGTCAAGGTAGAAGTCGATAAAAAAAAAAAAATAAATAAAAAAAAAACTCGAAGTAACTGAAGCCATAGAAGAAGACAAGGTAGAAGTCGATTAAAAAAAAAAAAAAAAAAACTCGAAATAACTGAAGCCATAGAAGAAGTCAAAATCGAAGTAACAGAAGACATAGAAGAAGTCAAGGTAGAAGTCGATAAAAAATAAAAAAAAAAACCGAAGTAACTGAAGCCATAGAAGAAGTCAAGGTAGAAGTCGATAAAAGAAAAAATCGAAGTAACAGAAGCCATATAAGAAGTCAAGGTAGAAGTCGATGAAAGAAAAAATCGAAGTAACAGAAGACATAGAAGAAGTCAAGGTAGAAGTCGATAAAAAATAAAAAAAAAAACCGAAGTAACTGAAGCCATAGAAGAAGTCAAGGTAGAAGTCGATGAAAGAAAAAATCGAAGTAACAGAAGACATAGAAGAAGTCAAGGTAGAAGTCGATGAAAGAAAAAATCGAAGTAACAGAAGCCATATAAGAAGTCAAGGTAGAAGTCGATGAAAGAAAAAATCGAAGTAACAGAAGACATAGAAGAAGTCAAGGTAGAAGTCGATAAAAAATAAAAAAAAACCCGAAGTAACTGAAGCCATAGAAGAAGTCAAGGTAGAAGTCGATAAAAGAAAAAATCGAAGTAACAGAAGCCATATAAGAAGTCAAGGTAGAAGTCGATGAAAGAAAAAATCGAAGTAACAGAAGCCATAGAAGAAGTCAAGGTAGAAGTCGATAAAAAAAAATAAATAAATAAAAAAAAAACTCGAAGTAACTGAAGCCATAGAAGAAGACAAGGTAGAAGTCGATTAAAAAAAAAAAAAAAAAAAACTCGAAATAACTGAAGCCATAGAAGAAGTCAAAATCGAAGTAACAGAAGACATAGAAGAAGTCAAGGTAGAAGTCGATAAAAAATAAAAAAAAAAACCGAAGTAACTGAAGCCATAGAAGAAGTCAAGGTAGAAGTCGATAAAAGAAAAAATCGAAGTAACAGAAGCCATATAAGAAGTCAAGGTAGAAGTCGATGAAAGAAAAAATCGAAGTAACAGAAGCCATAGAAGAAGTCAAGGTAGAAGTCGATAAAAAAAAAAAAAAAAACTCGAAGTAACTGAAGCCATAGAAGAAGACAAGGTAGAAGTCGATTAAAAAAAAAAAAAAAAAAAACTCGAAGTAACTGAAGCCATAGAAGAAGTCAAGGTAGAAGTCGATGAAAGAAAAAATCGAAGTAACAGAATCCATAGAAGAAGTCAAGGTAGAAGTCGATGAAAAAAAAAACTCGAAGTAACAGAAGCCATAGAAGAAGCCATGGTAGAAGTCGCTGAAAGAAAAAATCGAAATAACAGAAGCCATAGAAGAAGCCATGGTAGAAGTCGATGAAAGAAAAAATCGAAGTAACAAAAGACATAGAAGAAGTCAAGGTAGAAGTCGATGAAAGAAAAAATCGAAATAACAGAAGCCATAGAGGAAGTCAAGGTAGAAGTCGATGAAAGAAAAAATCAAAGTAACTGAAAACATAGAAGAAGTCAAGATAGAAGTCGATAAAAAAAAATAAAAAAAAACTAGAAGTAACAGAAGCCATAGAAGAAGTCAAGGTAGAAGTCGATGAAAGAAAAAATCGAAATAACAGAAGCCATAGAGGAAGTCAAGGTAGAAGTCGATGAAAGAAAAAATCGAAGTAACTGAAACCATAGAAGAAGTCAAGGTAGAAGTCGATGAAAGAAAAAATCGAAGTAACAGAAGCCATAGAAGATTTCAAGGTAGAAGTCGCTGAAAGAAAAAATCGAAATAACAGAAGCCATAGAAGAAGTCAAGGTAGAAGTCGATGAAAGAAAAAATCGAAGTAACAGAAGACATAGAAGAAGTCAAGGTAGAAGTCGATGAAAGAAAAAATCGAAATAACAGAAGCCATAGAGGAAGTCAAGGTAGAAGTCGATGAAAGAAAAAATCAAAGTAACTGAAAACATAGAAGAAGTCAAGATAGAAGTCGATAAAAAAAAATAAAAAAAAACTAGAAGTAACAGAAGCCATAGAAGAAGTCAAGGTAGAAGTCGATGAAAGAAAAAATCGAAGTAACAGAAGCCATAGAAGAAGTCAAGGTAGAAGTCGATGAAAGAAAAAATCGAAATAACAGAAGCCATAGAGGAAGTCAAGGTAGAAGTCGATGAAAGAAAAAATCGAAGTAACTGAAACCATAGAAGAAGTCAAGGTAGAAGTCGATGAAAGAAAAAATCGAAGTAACAGAAGCCATAGAAGATTTCAAGGTAGAAGTCGATGAAAGAAAAAATCGAAGTAACAGAAGCCATAGAAGAAGTCAAGGTAGAAGTCGATGAAAGAAAAAATCGAAGTAACAGAAGCCATAGAAGAAGTCAAGGTAGAAGTCGATGAAAGAAAAAATCGAAGTAACAGAAGCCATAGAAGAAGTCAAGGTAGAAGTCGATGAAAGAAAAAATCGAAGTAACAAAAGCCATAGAAGAAGCCATGGTAGAAGTCGATGAAAGAAAAAATCGAAGAAAGAAAAAATCGATGAAACAGAAGCCATAGAAGAAGCCATGGAAGAAGTCGATGAAAGAAAAAATCGAAGTAACTGAAGCCATAGAAGAAGTCAAAGGTAGAAGTCGATAAAAAAAGAAAAAAAAAAAAAAACTCGAAGTAACAGAAGCCATAGAAGAAGTCAAGGTAGAAGTCGATAAAAAAAAAAAAAAAAAAAAAACTCGAAGTAACAGAAGCCATAGAAGGAGCTATGGTAGAAGTCGATGAAAAAATCGAAGAAAGAAAAAATCGAAGTAACAGAAGCCATAGAAGAAGTCAAGGTAGAAGTCGATAAAAAAAAAAAAAAATCGAAGTAACAGAAGTAACAGAAGCCATAGAAGAAGTCAAGGTAGAAGTCGATAAAAAAAAATCGAAGTAACTGAAACCATAGAAGAAGTCAAGGTAGAAGTCGATAAAAAAGAAAAAAAAAAAAAAAAACTCGAAGTAACTGAAGCCATAGAAGAAGTCAAGGTAGAAGTCGAAGAAAGAAAAAATCGAAGTAACAGAAGCCATAGAAGAAGCTATGGTAGAAGTCGATGAAAGAAAAAATCGAAATAACAGAAGCCATAGAAGAAGCCATGGTAGAAGTCGATGAAAGAAAAAATCGAAGTAACAGAAGCCATAGAAGAAGTCAAGGTAGAAGTCGATGAAAGAAAAAATCGAAGTAACAGAAGCCATAGAAGATGTCAAGGTAGAAGTCGATGAAAGAAAAAATCGAAGTAACAGAAGCCATAGAAGATGTCAAGGTAGAAGTCGATGAAAGAAAAAAACGAAGTAACAGAAGCCATAGAAGAAGTCAAGGTAGAAGTCGATGAAAGAAAAAATCGAAGTAACAGAAGCCATAGAAGAAGTCAAGGTAGAAGTCGATGAAAGAAAAAATCGAAGTAACAGAAGCCATAGAAGAAGTCAAGGTAGAAGTCGATGAAAGAAAAAATCGAAGTAACAGAAGCCATAGAAGAAGTCAAGGTAGAAGTCGATGAAAGAAAAAATCGAAGTAACAGAAGCCATAGAAGAAGCCATGGTAGAAGTCGATGAAAGAAAAAATCGAAGAAAGAAAAAATCGATGAAACAGAAGCCATAGAAGAAGCTATGGAAGAAGTCGATGAAAGAAAAAATCGAAGTAACTGAAGCCATAGAAGAAGTCAAAGGTAGAAGTCGATAAAAAAAGAAAAAAAAAAAAAAACTCGAAGTAACAGAAGCCATAGAAGAAGTCAAGGTAGAAGTCGATAAAAAAAAAAAAAAAAAAAAAACTCGAAGTAACTGAAGCCATAGAAGAAGTCAAGGTAGAAGTCGATGAAATAAAAAATCGAAGTAACAGAAGCCATAGAAGAAGTCAAGGTAGAAGTCGATAAAAAAAAAAAAAAATCGAAGTAACTGAAGCCATAGAAGAAGTCAAGGTAGAAGTCGATGAAAGAAAAAATCAAAGTAACAGAAGCCATAGAAGAATTCAAAGATAGAAGTCGAAAGAAAAAATCAAAGTAACTGAAACCATAGAAGAAGTCAAGGTAGAAGTCGATGAAAGAAAAAAATCGAAGTAACAGAAGCCATAGAAGAAGTCAAGGTAGAAGTCGAAAAAAAAAAAAAAAAAAAAAAACTCGAAGTAACAGAAGCCATAGAAGAAGCCATGATAGAAGTCGATGAAAGAAAAAATCAAAATAACAGAAGCCATAGAGGAAGTCAAGGTAGAAGTCGATGAAAGAAAAAATCGAAGTAACTGAAACCATAGAAGAAGTCAAGATAAAAGTCGATAAAAAAAAAAAAAAAAAAACTCGAAGTAACAGAAGCCATAGAAGAAGTCAAGGTAGAAGTCGATGAAAGAAAAAATCGAAATAACAGAAGCCATAGAAGAAGTCAAGGTAGAAGTCGATGAAAGAAAAAATCGAAGTAACAGAAGCCATAGAAGAAGTCAAGGTAGAAGTCGATGAAAGAAAAAAGCGAAGAAACAGAAGCCATAGAAGAAGCCATGGTAGAAGTCGAAGAAAGAAAAAATCGAAGAAACAGAAGCCATAGAAGAATCCATGGTAGAAGTCGATGAAAGAAAAAATCGAAGAAAGAAAAAATCGAAGAAACAGAAGCCATAGAAGAAGCCATGGTAGAAGTCGATGAAATAAAAAATAGAAGAAAGAAAAAATCGAAGTAACAGAAGCCATAGAAGAAGTCAAGATAGAAGTCGATGAAAGAAAAAATCGAAGTAACAGAAGCCATAGAAGAAGTCAAGGTAGAAGTCGATGAAAGAAAAAATCGAATAAAGAAAAAATCGAAGAAACAGAAGCCATAGAAGAAGCCATGGAAGAAGTCGATGAAAGAAAAAATCGAAGTAACTGAAGCCACAGAAGAAGTCAAAGGTAGAAGTCGATGAAAGAAAAAATCGAAAAAACAGAAGCCATAGAGGAAGTCAAGGTAGAAGTCGATGAAAGAAAAAATTGAAGTAACTGAATCCATAGAAGAAGTCAAGATAAAAGTCGAAAAAAAAAAAAAAAAATCAAAATCGAAGTAACAGAAGCAATAGAAGAAGTCAAGATAGAAGTCGATGAAAGAAAAAATCGAAGTAACAGAAGCCATAGAAGAAGCCATGGTAGAAGTCGATGAAAGAAAAAATCGAAGAAAGAAAAAATCGATGAAACAGAAGCCATAGAAGAAGCCATGGAAGAAGTCGATGAAAGAAAAAATCGAAGTAACTGAAGCCATAGAAGAAGTCAAAGGTAGAAGTCGATAAAAAAAGAAAAAAAAAAAAAAACTCGAAGTAACAGAAGCCATAGAAGAAGTCAAGGTAGAAGTCGATGTAAGAAAAAATCGAAGTAACAGAAGCCATAGAAGAAGTCAAGGTAGAAGTCGATGAAAAAAAAAAAAAAAAAATCGAAGTGACAGAAGCCATAGAAGAAGTCAAGGTAGAAGTCGATAAAAAAAAAAACTCAAAGTAACTGAAACCATAGAAGAAGTCAAGGTAGAAGTCGATAAAAAAGAAAAAAAAAAAAAACTCGAAGTAACTGAAGCCATAGAAGAAGTCAAGGTAGAAGTCGATGAAAGAAAAAATCGAAGTAACAGAAGCCATAGAAGAAGTCAAGGTAGAAGTCGATGAAAAAAAAACTCGAAGTAACAGAAGCCATAGAAGAAGCTATGGTAGAAGTCGATGAAAGAAAAAATCGAAGTAACAGAAGCCATAGAAGAAGTCAAGGTAGAAGTCGATAAAAAAAAAAAGTCGAAGTAACAGAAGCCATAGAAGGCAAGGTAGAAGTCGATAAAAAATAAAAAAAAAGTCGAAGTAACTGAAGCCATAGAAGAAGTCAAGGTAGAAGTCGATGAAAGAAAAAATCGAAGTAACAGAAGCCATAGAAGAAGTCAAGGTAGAAGTCGATAAAAAAAAAATCGAAGTAACTGAAACCATAGAAGAAGTCAAGGTAGAAGTCGATAAAAAAGAAAAAAAAAAAAAAAAAACTCGAAGTAACTGAAGCCATAGAAGAAGTCAAGGTAGAAGTCGATGAAAGAAAAAATCGAAGTAACAGAAGCCAAAGAAGAAGTCAAGGTAGAAGTCGACAAAAAAAAAAAAAAAAATGAAGTAACAGAAGCCATAGAAGAAGTCAAGGTAGAAGTCGATTAAAAAAAAAAAAAAAAAAAAACTCGAAGTAACAGAAGCCATAGAAGAAGTCAAGGTAGAAGTCGATAAAAAAAAAAAAAAAAAAAAATCGAAGTAACAGAAGCCATAGAAGAAGTCAAGGTAGAAGTCGCTAAAAAAAAAAATCGAAGTAACTGAAGCCATAGAAGAAGTCAAGGTAGAAGTCGATGAAAGAAAAAAAAAAAAAAAACTCGAAGTAACAGAAGCCATAGAAGAAGCCATGATAGAAGTCGATGAAAGAAAAAATCGAAGTAACTGAAACCATAGAAGAAGTCAAGATAAAAGTCGATAAAAAAAAAAAAAAAAAAATCGAAGTAACAGAAGCCATAGAAGAAGTCAAGGTAGAAGTCGATGAAAGAAAAAAGCGAAGAAACAGAAGCCATAGAAGAAGCCATGGTAGAAGTCGAAGAAAGAAAAAATCGAAGAAACAGAAGCCATAGAAGAATCCATGGTAGAAGTCGATGAAAGAAAAAATCGAATAAAGAAAAAATCGAAGAAACAGAAGCCATAGAAGAAGCCATGGAAGAAGTCGATGAAAGAAAAAATCGAAGTAACTGAAGCCACAGAAGAAGTCAAAGGTAGAAGTCGATGAAAGAAAAAATCGAAAAAACAGAAGCCATAGAGGAAGTCAAGGTAGAAGTCGATGAAAGAAAAAATTGAAGTAACTGAATCCATAGAAGAAGTCAAGATAAAAGTCGAAAAAAAAAAAAAAAAATCAAAATCGAAGTAACAGAAGCAATAGAAGAAGTCAAGATAGAAGTCGATGAAAGAAAAAATCGAAGTAACAGAAGCCATAGAAGAAGCCATGGTAGAAGTCGATGAAAGAAAAAATCGAAGAAAGAAAAAATCGATGAAACAGAAGCCATAGAAGAAGCCATGGAAGAAGTCGATGAAAGAAAAAATCGAAGTAACTGAAGCCATAGAAGAAGTCAAAGGTAGAAGTCGATAAAAAAAGAAAAAAAAAAAAAAACTCGAAGTAACAGAAGCCATAGAAGAAGTCAAGGTAGAAGTCGATGTAAGAAAAAATCGAAGTAACAGAAGCCATAGAAGAAGTCAAGGTAGAAGTCGATGAAAAAAAAAAAAAAAAAATCGAAGTGACAGAAGCCATAGAAGAAGTCAAGGTAGAAGTCGATAAAAAAAAAACTCAAAGTAACTGAAACCATAGAAGAAGTCAAGGTAGAAGTCGATAAAAAAGAAAAAAAAAAAAAACTCGAAGTAACTGAAGCCATAGAAGAAGTCAAGGTAGAAGTCGATGAAAGAAAAAATCGAAGTAACAGAAGCCATAGAAGAAGTCAAGGTAGAAGTCGATGAAAAAAAAACTCGAAGTAACAGAAGCCATAGAAGAAGCTATGGTAGAAGTCGATGAAAGAAAAAATCGAAGTAACAGAAGCCATAGAAGAAGTCAAGGTAGAAGTCGATAAAAAAAAAAAGTCGAAGTAACAGAAGCCATAGAAGGCAAGGTAGAAGTCGATAAAAAATAAAAAAAAAGTCGAAGTAACTGAAGCCATAGAAGAAGTCAAGGTAGAAGTCGATGAAAGAAAAAATCGAAGTAACAGAAGCCATAGAAGAAGTCAAGGTAGAAGTCGATAAAAAAAAAATCGAAGTAACTGAAACCATAGAAGAAGTCAAGGTAGAAGTCGATAAAAAAGAAAAAAAAAAAAAAAAACTCGAAGTAACTGAAGCCATAGAAGAAGTCAAGGTAGAAGTCGATGAAAGAAAAAATCGAAGTAACAGAAGCCAAAGAAGAAGTCAAGGTAGAAGTCGACAAAAAAAAAAAAAAAAATGAAGTAACAGAAGCCATAGAAGAAGTCAAGGTAGAAGTCGATTAAAAAAAAAAAAAAAAAAAAACTCGAAGTAACAGAAGCCATAGAAGAAGTCAAGGTAGAAGTCGATAAAAAAAAAAAAAAAAAAAAATCGAAGTAACAGAAGCCATAGAAGAAGTCAAGGTAGAAGTCGCTAAAAAAAAAAATCGAAGTAACTGAAGCCATAGAAGAAGTCAAGGTAGAAGTCGATGAAAGAAAAAAAAAAAAAAAACTCGAAGTAACAGAAGCCATAGAAGAAGCCATGATAGAAGTCGATGAAAGAAAAAATCGAAGTAACTGAAACCATAGAAGAAGTCAAGATAAAAGTCGATAAAAAAAAAAAAAAAAAAATCGAAGTAACAGAAGCCATAGAAGAAGTCAAGGTAGAAGTCGATGAAAGAAAAAAGCGAAGAAACAGAAGCCATAGAAGAAGCCATGGTAGAAGTCGAAGAAAGAAAAAATCGAAGAAACAGAAGCCATAGAAGAATCCATGGTAGAAGTCGATGAAAGAAAAAATCGAAGAAAGAAAAAATCGAAGAAACAGAAGCCATAGAAGAAGCCATGGTAGAAGTCGATGAAATAAAAAATAGAAGAAAGAAAAAATCGAAGTAACAGAAGCCATAGAAGAAGTCAAGATAGAAGTCGATGAAAGAAAAAATCGAAGTAACAGAAGCCATAGAAGAAGTCAAGGTAGAAGTCGATGAAAGAAAAAATCGAATAAAGAAAAAATCGAAGAAACAGAAGCCATAGAAGAAGCCATGGAAGAAGTCGATGAAAGAAAAAATCGAAGTAACTGAAGCTACAGAAGAAGTCAAAGGTAGAAGTCGATGAAAGAAAAAATCGAAAAAACAGAAGCCATAGAGGAAGTCAAGGTAGAAGTCGATGAAAGAAAAAATTGAAGTAACTGAATCCATAGAAGAAGTCAAGATAAAAGTCAAAAAAAAAAAAAAAAAAAAAAAAAAAATCGAAGTAACAGAAGCAATAGAAGAAGTCAAGGTAGAAGTCGATGAAAGAAAAAATCGAAGTAACAGAAGCCATAGAAGAAGTCAAGGTAGAAGACGATTAAAAAAAAAAAAAAAAACTCGAAGTAACTGAAGCCATAGAAGATGTCAAGGTAAAAGTCGATGAAAGAAAAAAATCGAAGTAACAGAAGCCATAGAAGATGTCAAGGTAGAAGTCGATGAAAGAAAAAATCGAAGTAACAGAAGCCATAGAAGAAGTCAAGGTAGAAGTCGATGAAAGAAAAAATCGAAGTAACAGAAGCCATAGAAGAAGTCAAGCTAGAAGTCGATGAAAGAAAAAATCGAAGTAACAGAAGCCATAGAAGAAGTCAAGGTAGAAGTCGATGAAAGAAAAAATCGAAGTAACAGAAGCCATAGAAGAAGTCAAGGTAGAAGTCGATGAAAGAAAAAATCGAAGTAACAGAAGCCATAGAAGAAGCCATGGTAGAAGTCGATGAAAGAAAAAATCGAAGAAAGAAAAAATCGATGAAACAGAAGCCATAGAAGAAGCCATGGAAGAAGTCGATGAAAGAAAAAATCGAAGTAACTGAAGCCATAGAAGAAGTCAAAGGTAGAAGTCGATAAAAAAAGAAAAAAAAAAAAAACTCGAAGTAACAGAAGCCATAGAAGAAGTCAAGGTAGAAGTCGATAAAAAAAAAAAAAAAACTCGAAGTAACTGAAGCCATAGAAGAAGTCAAGTTAGAAGTCGATGAAATAAAAAATCGAAGTAACAGAAGCCATAGAAGAAGTCAAGGTAGAAGTCGATGAAAGAAAAAATCGAAGTAACAGAAGCCATAGAAGAAGCCATGGTAGAAGTCGATGAAAGAAAAAATCGAAGAAAGAAAAAATCGATGAAACAGAAGCCATAGAAGAAGCCATGGAAGAAGTCGATGAAAGAAAAAATCGAAGTAACTGAAGCCATAGAAGAAGTCAAAGGTAGAAGTCGATAAAAAAAGAAAAAAAAAAAAAAACTTGAAGTAACAGAAGCCATAGAAGAAGTCAAGGTAGAATTCGATAAAAAAAAAAATCGAAGTAACTGAAACCATAGAAGAAGTCAAGGTAGAAGTCGATAAAAAAGAAAAAAAAAACTCGAAGTAACTGAAGCCATAGAAGAAGTCAAGGTAGAAGTCGATGAAAGAAAAAATCGAAGTAACAGAAGCCATAGAAGATGTCAAGGTAGAAGTCGATGAAAGAAAAAATCGAAGTAACAGAAGCCATAGAAGATGTCAAGGTAGAAGTCGATGAAAGAAAAAATCGAAGTAACAGAAGCCATAGAAGAAGTCAAGGTAGAAGTCGATGAAAGAAAAAATCGAAGTAACTGAAACCATAGAAGAAGTCAAGGTAGAAGTCGATAAAAAAAAAAAAAAAAAAAAAAACTCGAAGTAACTGAAGCCATAGAAGAAGTCAAGGTAGAAGTCGATGAAAGAAAAAATCGAAGTAACAGAAGCCATAGAAGAAGTCAAGGTAGAAGTCGATGAAAAAAAAACTCGAAGTAACAGAAGCCATAGAAGAAGCTATGGTAGAAGTCGATGAAAGAAAAAATCGAAGTAACAGAAGCCATAGAAGAAGTCAAGGTAGAAGTCGATAAAAAAAAAAAGTCGAAGTAACAGAAGCCATAGAAGGCAAGGTAGAAGTCGATAAAAAATAAAAAAAAAGTCGAAGTAACTGAAGCCATAGAAGAAGTCAAGGTAGAAGTCGATGAAAGAAAAAATCGAAGTAACAGAAGCCATAGAAGAAGTCAAGGTAGAAGTCGATAAAAAAAAATCGAAGTAACTGAAACCATAGAAGAAGTCAAGGTAGAAGTCGATAAAAAAGAAAAAAAAAAAAAAAAACTCGAAGTAACTGAAGCCATAGAAGAAGTCAAGGTAGAAGTCGAAGAAAGAAAAAATCGAAGTAACAGAAGCCATAGAAGAAGCTATGGTAGAAGTCGATGAAAGAAAAAATCGAAATAACAGAAGCCATAGAAGAAGCCATGGTAGAAGTCGATGAAAGAAAAAATCGAAGTAACAGAAGCCATAGAAGAAGTCAAGGTAGAAGTCGATGAAAGAAAAAATCGAAGTAACAGAAGCCATAGAAGATGTCAAGGTAGAAGTCGATGAAAGAAAAAATCGAAGTAACAGAAGCCATAGAAGATGTCAAGGTAGAAGTCGATGAAAGAAAAAATCGAAGTAACAGAAGCCATAGAAGAAGTCAAGGTAGAAGTCGATGAAAGAAAAAATCGAAGTAACAGAAGCCATAGAAGAAGTCAAGGTAGAAGTCGATGAAAGAAAAAATCGAAGTAACAGAAGCCATAGAAGAAGTCAAGGTAGAAGTCGATGAAAGAAAAAATCGAAGTAACAGAAGCCATAGAAGAAGCCATGGTAGAAGTCGATGAAAGAAAAAATCGAAGAAAGAAAAAATCGATGAAACAGAAGCCATAGAAGAAGCTATGGAAGAAGTCGATGAAAGAAAAAATCGAAGTAACTGAAGCCATAGAAGAAGTCAAAGGTAGAAGTCGATAAAAAAAGAAAAAAAAAAAAAAACTCGAAGTAACAGAAGCCATAGAAGAAGTCAAGGTAGAAGTCGATAAAAAAAAAAAAAAAAAAAAAACTCGAAGTAACTGAAGCCATAGAAGAAGTCAAGGTAGAAGTCGATGAAATAAAAAATCGAAGTAACAGAAGCCATAGAAGAAGTCAAGGTAGAAGTCGATAAAAAAAAAAAAAAATCGAAGTAACTGAAGCCATAGAAGAAGTCAAGGTAGAAGTCGATGAAAGAAAAAATCAAAGTAACAGAAGCCATAGAAGAATTCAAAGATAGAAGTCGAAAGAAAAAATCAAAGTAACTGAAACCATAGAAGAAGTCAAGGTAGAAGTCGATGAAAGAAAAAAATCGAAGTAACAGAAGCCATAGAAGAAGTCAAGGTAGAAGTCGAAAAAAAAAAAAAAAAAAAAAACTCGAAGTAACAGAAGCCATAGAAGAAGCCATGATAGAAGTCGATGAAAGAAAAAATCAAAATAACAGAAGCCATAGAGGAAGTCAAGGTAGAAGTCGATGAAAGAAAAAATCGAAGTAACTGAAACCATAGAAGAAGTCAAGATAAAAGTCGATAAAAAAAAAAAAAAAAAAACTCGAAGTAACAGAAGCCATAGAAGAAGTCAAGGTAGAAGTCGATGAAAGAAAAAATCGAAATAACAGAAGCCATAGAAGAAGTCAAGGTAGAAGTCGATGAAAGAAAAAATCGAAGTAACAGAAGCCATAGAAGAAGTCAAGGTAGAAGTCGATGAAAGAAAAAAGCGAAGAAACAGAAGCCATAGAAGAAGCCATGGTAGAAGTCGAAGAAAGAAAAAATCGAAGAAACAGAAGCCATAGAAGAATCCATGGTAGAAGTCGATGAAAGAAAAAATCGAAGAAAGAAAAAATCGAAGAAACAGAAGCCATAGAAGAAGCCATGGTAGAAGTCGATGAAATAAAAAATAGAAGAAAGAAAAAATCGAAGTAACAGAAGCCATAGAAGAAGTCAAGGTAGAAGTCGATGTAAGAAAAAATCGAAGTAACAGAAGCCATAGAAGAAGTCAAGGTAGAAGTCGATGAAAAAAAAAAAAAAAAAATCGAAGTAACAGAAGCCATAGAAGAAGTCAAGGTAGAAGTCGATAAAAAAAAAACTCAAAGTAACTGAAACCATAGAAGAAGTCAAGGTAGAAGTCGATAAAAAAGAAAAAAAAAAAAAACTCGAAGTAACTGAAGCCATAGAAGAAGTCAAGGTAGAAGTCGATGAAAGAAAAAATCGAAGTAACAGAAGCCATAGAAGAAGTCAAGGTAGAAGTCGATGAAAAAAAAACTCGAAGTAACAGAAGCCATAGAAGAAGCTATGGTAGAAGTCGATGAAAGAAAAAATCGAAGTAACAGAAGCCATAGAAGAAGTCAAGGTAGAAGTCGATAAAAAAAAAAAGTCGAAGTAACAGAAGCCATAGAAGGCAAGGTAGAAGTCGATAAAAAATAAAAAAAAAGTCGAAGTAACTGAAGCCATAGAAGAAGTCAAGGTAGAAGTCGATGAAAGAAAAAATCGAAGTAACAGAAGCCATAGAAGAAGTCAAGGTAGAAGTCGATAAAAAAAAAATCGAAGTAACTGAAACCATAGAAGAAGTCAAGGTAGAAGTCGATAAAAAAGAAAAAAAAAAAAAAAAACTCGAAGTAACTGAAGCCATAGAAGAAGTCAAGGTAGAAGTCGATGAAAGAAAAAATCGAAGTAACAGAAGCCAAAGAAGAAGTCAAGGTAGAAGTCGACAAAAAAAAAAAAAAAAAATGAAGTAACAGAAGCCATAGAAGAAGTCAAGGTAGAAGTCGATTAAAAAAAAAAAAAAAAAAAAACTCGAAGTAACAGAAGCCATAGAAGAAGTCAAGGTAGAAGTCGATAAAAAAAAAAAAAAAAAAAATCGAAGTAACAGAAGCCATAGAAGAAGTCAAGGTAGAAGTCGATAAAAAAAAAAATCGAAGTAACTGAAGCCATAGAAGAAGTCAAGGTAGAAGTCGATGAAAGAAAAAAAAAAAAAAAAACTCGAAGTAACAGAAGCCATAGAAGAAGCCATGATAGAAGTCGATGAAAGAAAAAATCGAAGTAACTGAAACCATAGAAGAAGTCAAGATAAAAGTCGATAAAAAAAAAAAAAAAAAAATCGAAGTAACAGAAGCCATAGAAGAAGTCAAGGTAGAAGTCGATGAAAGAAAAAAGCGAAGAAACAGAAGCCATAAGAGAAGCCATGGTAGAAGTCGAAGAAAGAAAAAATCGAAGAAACAGAAGCCATAGAAGAATCCATGGTAGAAGTCGATGAAAGAAAAAATCGAAGAAAGAAAAAATCGAAGAAACAGAAGCCATAGAAGAAGCCATGGTAGAAGTCGATGAAATAAAAAATAGAAGAAAGAAAAAATCGAAGTAACAGAAGCCATAGAAGAAGTCAAGATAGAAGTCGATGAAAGAAAAAATCGAAGTAACAGAAGCCATAGAAGAAGTCAAGGTAGAAGTCGATGAAAGAAAAAATCGAATAAAGAAAAAATCGAAGAAACAGAAGCCATAGAAGAAGCCATGGAAGAAGTCGATGAAAGAAAAAATCGAAGTAACTGAAGCTACAGAAGAAGTCAAAGGTAGAAGTCGATGAAAGAAAAAATCGAAAAAACAGAAGCCATAGAGGAAGTCAAGGTAGAAGTCGATGAAAGAAAAAATTGAAGTAACTGAATCCATAGAAGAAGTCAAGATAAAAGTCAAAAAAAAAAAAAAAAAAAAAAAAAAATCGAAGTAACAGAAGCAATAGAAGAAGTCAAGGTAGAAGTCGATGAAAGAAAAAATCGAAGTAACAGAAGCCATAGAAGAAGTCAAGGTAGAAGTCGATAAAAAAAAAAAAAACTCGAAGTAACTGAAGCCATAGAAGAAGTCAAGGTAGAAGACGATTAAAAAAAAAAAAAAAAACTCGAAGTAACTGAAGCCATAGAAGATGTCAAGGTAAAAGTCGATGAAAGAAAAAAATCGAAGTAACAGAAGCCATAGAAGATGTCAAGGTAGAAGTCGATGAAAGAAAAAATCGAAGTAACAGAAGCCATAGAAGAAGTCAAGGTAGAAGTCGATGAAAGAAAAAATCGAAGTAACAGAAGCCATAGAAGAAGTCAAGGTAGAAGTCGATGAAAGAAAAAATCGAAGTAACAGAAGCCATAGAAGAAGTCAAGGTAGAAGTCGATGAAAGAAAAAATCGAAGTAACAGAAGCCATAGAAGAAGTCAAGGTAGAAGTCGATGAAAGAAAAAATCGAAGTAACAGAAGCCATAGAAGAAGCCATGGTAGAAGTCGATGAAAGAAAAAATCGAAGAAAGAAAAAATCGATGAAACAGAAGCCATAGAAGAAGCCATGGAAGAAGTCGATGAAAGAAAAAATCGAAGTAACTGAAGCCATAGAAGAAGTCAAAGGTAGAAGTCGATAAAAAAAGAAAAAAAAAAAAAAACTCGAAGTAACAGAAGCCATAGAAGAAGTCAAGTTAGAAGTCGATAAAAAAAAAAAAAAAAAACTCGAAGTAACTGAAGCCATAGAAGAAGTCAAGGTAGAAGTCGATGAAATAAAAAATCGAAGTAACAGAAGCCATAGAAGAAGTCAAGGTAGAAGTCGATGAAAGAAAAAATCGAAGTAACAGAAGCCATAGAAGAAGCCATGGTAGAAGTCGATGAAAGAAAAAATCGAAGAAAGAAAAAATCGATGAAACAGAAGCCATAGAAGAAGCCATGGAAGAAGTCGATGAAAGAAAAAATCGAAGTAACTGAAGCCATAGAAGAAGTCAAAGGTAGAAGTCGATAAAAAAAGAAAAAAAAAAAAAAACTCGAAGTAACAGAAGCCATAGAAGAAGTCAAGGTAGAAGTCGATAAAAAAAAAAATCGAAGTAACTGAAACCATAGAAGAAGTCAAGGTAGAAGTCGATAAAAAAGAAAAAAAAAACTCGAAGTAACTGAAGCCATAGAAGAAGTCAAGGTAGAAGTCGATGAAAGAAAAAATCGAAGTAACAGAAGCCATAGAAGAAGTCAAGGTAGAAGTCGATGAAAAAAAAACTCGAAGTAACAGAAGCCATAGAAGAAGCTATGGTACAAGTCGATGAAAGAAAAAATCGAAGTAACAGAAGCCATAGAAGAAGTCAAGGTAGAAGTCGATAAAAAAAAAAGTCGAAGTAACAGAAGCCATAGAAGGCAAGGTAGAAGTCGATAAAAAATAAAAAAAAAGTCGAAGTAACTGAAGCCATAGAAGAAGTCAAGGTAGAAGTCGATGAAAGAAAAAATCGAAGTAACAGAAGCCATAGAAGAAGCTATGGTAGAAGTCGATGAAAAAAAAAATCGAAATAACAGAAGCCATAGAAGAAGCCATGGTAGAAGTCGATGAAAGAAAAAATCGAAGTAACAGAAGCCATAGAAGAAGTCAAGGTAGAAGTCGATGAAAGAAAAAATCGAAGTAACAGAAGCCATAGAAGAAGTCAAGGTAGAAGTCGATGAAAGAAAAAATCGAAGTAACAGAAGCCATAGAAGAAGTCAAGGTAGAAGTCGATGAAAGAAAAAATCGAAGTAACAGAAGCCATAGAAGAAGTCAAGGTAGAAGTCGATGAAAGAAAAAATCGAAGTAACAGAAGCCATAGAAGAAGTCAAGGTAGAAGTCGATGAAAGAAAAAATCGAAGTAACAGAAGCCATAGAAGAAGCCATGGTAGAAGTCGATGAAAGAAAAAATCGAAGTAACTGAAGCCATAGAAGAAGTCAAAGGTAGAAGTCGATAAAAAAAGAAAAAAAAAAAAAAACTCGAAGTAACAGAAGCCATAGAAGAAGTCAAGGTAGAAGTCGATAAAAAAAAAAAATAAAAAAAAACTCGAAGTAACTGAAGCCATAGAAGAAAGTCAAGGTAGAAGTCGATGAAATAAAAAATCGAAGTAACAGAAGCCATAGAAGAAGTCAAGGTAGAAGTCGATAAAAAAAAAAAAAAAATCGAAGTAACTGAAGCCATAGAAGAAGTCAAGGTAGAAGTCGATGAAAGAAAAAATCAAAGTAACAGAAGCCATAGAAGAATTCAAAGATAGAAGTCGAAAGAAAAAATCAAAGTAACTGAAACCATAGAAGAAGTCAAGGTAGAAGTCGATGAAAGAAAAAAATCGAAGTAACAGAAGCCATAGAAGAAGTCGAGGTAGAAGTCGAAAAAAAAAAAAAAAAAAAAAACTCGAAGTAACAGAAGCCATAGAAGAAGCCATGATAGAAGTCGATGAAAGAAAAAATCAAAATAACAGAAGCCATAGAGGAAGTCAAGGTAGAAGTCGATGAAAGAAAAAATCGAAGTAACTGAAACCATAGAAGAAGTCAAGATAAAAGTCGATAAAAAAAAAAAAAAAAAAACTCGAAGTAACAGAAGCCATAGAAGAAGTCAAGGTAGAAGTCGATGAAAGAAAAAATCGAAATAACAGAAGCCATAGAAGAAGTCAAGGTAGAAGTCGATGAAAGAAAAAATCGAAGTAACAGAAGCCATAGAAGAAGTCAAGGTAGAAGTCGATGAAAGAAAAAAGCGAAGAAACAGAAGCCATAGAAGAAGCCATGGTAGAAGTCGAAGAAAGAAAAAATCGAAGAAACAGAAGCCATAGAAGAATCCATGGTAGAAGTTGATGAAAGAAAAAATCGAAGAAAGAAAAAATCGAAGAAACAGAAGCCATAGAAGAAGCCATGGTAGAAGTCGATGAAATAAAAAATAGAAGAAAGAAAAAATCGAAGTAACAGAAGCCATAGAAGAAGTCAAGATAGAAGTCGATGAAAGAAAAAATCGAAGTAACAGAAGCCATAGAAGAAGTCAAGGTAGAAGTCGATGAAAGAAAAAATCGAATAAAGAAAAAATCGAAGAAACAGAAGCCATAGAAGAAGCCATGGAAGAAGTCGATGAAAGAAAAAATCGAAGTAACTGAAGCCACAGAAGAAGTCAAAGGTAGAAGTCGATGAAAGAAAAAATCGAAAAAACAGAAGCCATAGAGGAAGTCAAGGTAGAAGTCGATGAAAGAAAAAATTGAAGTAACTGAATCCATAGAAGAAGTCAAGATAAAAGTCGAAAAAAAAAAAAAAAAAATCAAAATCGAAGTAACAGAAGCAATAGAAGAAGTCAAGGTAGAAGTCGATGAAAGAAAAAATCGAAGTAACAGAAGCCATAGAAGAAGCCATGGTAGAAGTCGATGAAAGAAAAAATCGAAGAAAGAAAAAATCGATGAAACAGAAGCCATAGAAGAAGCCATGGAAGAAGTCGATGAAAGAAAAAATCGAAGTAACTGAAGCCATAGAAGAAGTCAAAGGTAGAAGTCGATAAAAAAAGAAAAAAAAAAAAAAACTCGAAGTAACAGAAGCCATAGAAGAAGTCAAGGTAGAAGTCGATAAAAAAAAAAAAAAAAAAAAAAATCGAAGTAACTGAAGCCATAGAAGAAGTCAAGGTAGAAGTCGATGTAAGAAAAAATCGAAGTAACAGAAGCCATAGAAGAAGTCAAGGTAGAAGTCGATGAAAAAAAAAAAAAAAAAATCGAAGTAACAGAAGCCATAGAAGAAGTCAAGGTAGAAGTCGATAAAAAAAAAACTCAAAGTAACTGAAACCATAGAAGAAGTCAAGGTAGAAGTCGATAAAAAAGAAAAAAAAAAAAACTCGAAGTAACTGAAGCCATAGAAGAAGTCAAGGTAGAAGTCGATGAAAGAAAAAATCGAAGTAACAGAAGCCATAGAAGAAGTCAAGGTAGAAGTCGATGAAAAAAAAACTCGAAGTAACAGAAGCCACAGAAGAAGCTATGGTAGAAGTCGATGAAAGAAAAAATCGAAGTAACAGAAGCCATAGAAGAAGTCAAGGTAGAAGTCGATAAAAAAAAAAAGTCGAAGTAACAGAAGCCATAGAAGGCAAGGTAGAAGTCGATAAAAAATAAAAAAAAAGTCGAAGTAACTGAAGCCATAGAAGAAGTCAAGGTAGAAGTCGATGAAAGAAAAAATCGAAGTAACAGAAGCCATAGAAAAAGTCAAGGTAGAAGTCGATAAAAAAAAAATCGAAGTAACTGAAACCATAGAAGAAGTCAAGGTAGAAGTCGATAAAAAAGAAAAAAAAAAAAAAAAACTCGAAGTAACTGAAGCCATAGAAGAAGTCAAGGTAGAAGTCGATGAAAGAAAAAATCGAAGTAACAGAAGCCAAAGAAGAAGTCAAGGTAGAAGTCGACAAAAAAAAAAAAAAAAAATGAAGTAACAGAAGCCATAGAAGAAGTCAAGGTAGAAGTCGATTAAAAAAAAAAAAAAAAAAAAACTCGAAGTAACAGAAGCCATAGAAGAAGTCAAGGTAGAAGTCGATAAAAAAAATAAAAAAAAAAAATCGAAGTAACAGAAGCCATAGAAGAAGTCAAGGTAGAAGTCGATTAAAAAAAAACTCGAAGTAACTGAAGCCATAGAAGAAGTCAAGGTAGAAGTCGATGAAAGAAAAAAAAAAAAAAAAACTCGAAGTAACAGAAGCCATAGAAGAAGCCATGATAGAAGTCGATGAAAGAAAAAATCGAAGTAACTGAAACCATAGAAGAAGTCAAGATAAAAGTCGATAAAAAAAAAAAAAAAAAAATCGAAGTAACAGAAGCCATAGAAGAAGTCAAGGTAGAAGTCGATGAAAGAAAAAAGCGAAGAAACAGAAGCCATAGAAGAAGCCATGGTAGAAGTCGAAGAAAGAAAAAATCGAAGAAACAGAAGCCATAGAAGAATCCATGGTAGAAGTCGATGAAAGAAAAAATCGAAGAAAGAAAAAATCGAAGAAACAGAAGCCATAGAAGAAGCCATGGTAGAAGTCGATGAAATAAAAAATAGAAGAAAGAAAAAATCGAAGTAACAGAAGCCATAGAAGAAGTCAAGATAGAAGTCGATGAAAGAAAAAATCGAAGTAACAGAAGCCATAGAAGAAGTCAAGGTAGAAGTCGATGAAAGAAAAAATCGAAGTAACAGAAGCCATAGAAGAAGCCATGGTAGAAGTCGATGAAAGAAAAAATCGAAGAAAGAAAAAATCGATGAAACAGAAGCCATAGAAGAAGCCATGGAAGAAGTTGATGAAAGAAAAAATCGAAGTAACTGAAGCCATAGAAGAAGTCAAAGGTAGAAGTCGATAAAAAAAGAAAAAAAAAAAAAAACTCGAAGTAACAGAAGCCATAGAAGAAGTCAAGTTAGAAGTCGATAAAAAAAAAAAAAAAAAACTCGAAGTAACTGAAGCCATAGAAGAAGTCAAGGTAGAAGTCGATGAAATAAAAAATCGAAGTAACAGAAGCCATAGAAGAAGTCAAGGTAGAAGTCGATGAAAGAAAAAATCGAAGTAACAGAAGCCATAGAAGAAGCCATGGTAGAAGTCGATGAAAGAAAAAATCGAAGAAAGAAAAAATCGATGAAACAGAAGCCATAGAAGAAGCCATGGAAGAAGTCGATGAAAGAAAAAATCGAAGTAACTGAAGCCATAGAAGAAGTCAAAGGTAGAAGTCGATAAAAAAAGAAAAAAAAAAAAAAACTCGAAGTAACAGAAGCCATAGAAGAAGTCAAGGTAGAAGTCGATAAAAAAAAAAATCGAAGTAACTGAAACCATAGAAGAAGTCAAGGTAGAAGTCGATAAAAAAGAAAAAAAAAACTCGAAGTAACTGAAGCCATAGAAGAAGTCAAGGTAGAAGTCGATGAAAGAAAAAATCGAAGTAACAGAAGCCATAGAAGAAGTCAAGGTAGAAGTCGATGAAAAAAAAACTCGAAGTAACAGAAGCCATAGAAGAAGCTATGGTACAAGTCGATGAAAGAAAAAATCGAAGTAACAGAAGCCATAGAAGAAGTCAAGGTAGAAGTCGATAAAAAAAAAAGTCGAAGTAACAGAAGCCATAGAAGGCAAGGTAGAAGTCGATAAAAAATAAAAAAAAAGTCGAAGTAACTGAAGCCATAGAAGAAGTCAAGGTAGAAGTCGATGAAAGAAAAAATCGAAGTAACAGAAGCCATAGAAGAAGCTATGGTAGAAGTCGATGAAAAAAAAAATCGAAATAACAGAAGCCATAGAAGAAGCCATGGTAGAAGTCGATGAAAGAAAAAATCGAAGTAACAGAAGCCATAGAAGAAGTCAAGGTAGAAGTCGATGAAAGAAAAAATCGAAGTAACAGAAGCCATAGAAGAAGTCAAGGTAGAAGTCGATGAAAGAAAAAATCGAAGTAACAGAAGCCATAGAAGAAGTCAAGGTAGAAGTCGATGAAAGAAAAAATCGAAGTAACAGAAGCCATAGAAGAAGTCAAGGTAGAAGTCGATGAAAGAAAAAATCGAAGTAACAGAAGCCATAGAAGAAGTCAAGGTAGAAGTCGATGAAAGAAAAAATCGAAGTAACAGAAGCCATAGAAGAAGCCATGGTAGAAGTCGATGAAAGAAAAAATCGAAGTAACTGAAGCCATAGAAGAAGTCAAAGGTAGAAGTCGATAAAAAAAGAAAAAAAAAAAAAAACTCGAAGTAACAGAAGCCATAGAAGAAGTCAAGGTAGAAGTCGATAAAAAAAAAAAAAAAAAAAAAACTCGAAGTAACTGAAGCCATAGAAGAAAGTCAAGGTAGAAGTCGATGAAATAAAAAATCGAAGTAACAGAAGCCATAGAAGAAGTCAAGGTAGAAGTCGATAAAAAAAAAAAAAAAATCGAAGTAACTGAAGCCATAGAAGAAGTCAAGGTAGAAGTCGATGAAAGAAAAAATCAAAGTAACAGAAGCCATAGAAGAATTCAAAGATAGAAGTCGAAAGAAAAAATCAAAGTAACTGAAACCATAGAAGAAGTCAAGGTAGAAGTCGATGAAAGAAAAAAATCGAAGTAACAGAAGCCATAGAAGAAGTCGAGGTAGAAGTCGAAAAAAAAAAAAAAAAAAAAAACTCGAAGTAACAGAAGCCATAGAAGAAGCCATGATAGAAGTCGATGAAAGAAAAAATCAAAATAACAGAAGCCATAGAGGAAGTCAAGGTAGAAGTCGATGAAAGAAAAAATCGAAGTAACTGAAACCATAGAAGAAGTCAAGATAAAAGTCGATAAAAAAAAAAAAAAAAAAACTCGAAGTAACAGAAGCCATAGAAGAAGTCAAGGTAGAAGTCGATGAAAGAAAAAATCGAAATAACAGAAGCCATAGAAGAAGTCAAGGTAGAAGTCGATGAAAGAAAAAATCGAAGTAACAGAAGCCATAGAAGAAGTCAAGGTAGAAGTCGATGAAAGAAAAAAGCGAAGAAACAGAAGCCATAGAAGAAGCCATGGTAGAAGTCGAAGAAAGAAAAAATCGAAGAAACAGAAGCCATAGAAGAATCCATGGTAGAAGTTGATGAAAGAAAAAATCGAAGAAAGAAAAAATCGAAGAAACAGAAGCCATAGAAGAAGCCATGGTAGAAGTCGATGAAATAAAAAATAGAAGAAAGAAAAAATCGAAGTAACAGAAGCCATAGAAGAAGTCAAGATAGAAGTCGATGAAAGAAAAAATCGAAGTAACAGAAGCCATAGAAGAAGTCAAGGTAGAAGTCGATGAAAGAAAAAATCGAATAAAGAAAAAATCGAAGAAACAGAAGCCATAGAAGAAGCCATGGAAGAAGTCGATGAAAGAAAAAATCGAAGTAACTGAAGCCACAGAAGAAGTCAAAGGTAGAAGTCGATGAAAGAAAAAATCGAAAAAACAGAAGCCATAGAGGAAGTCAAGGTAGAAGTCGATGAAAGAAAAAATTGAAGTAACTGAATCCATAGAAGAAGTCAAGATAAAAGTCGAAAAAAAAAAAAAAAAAATCAAAATCGAAGTAACAGAAGCAATAGAAGAAGTCAAGGTAGAAGTCGATGAAAGAAAAAATCGAAGTAACAGAAGCCATAGAAGAAGCCATGGTAGAAGTCGATGAAAGAAAAAATCGAAGAAAGAAAAAATCGATGAAACAGAAGCCATAGAAGAAGCCATGGAAGAAGTCGATGAAAGAAAAAATCGAAGTAACTGAAGCCATAGAAGAAGTCAAAGGTAGAAGTCGATAAAAAAAGAAAAAAAAAAAAAAACTCGAAGTAACAGAAGCCATAGAAGAAGTCAAGGTAGAAGTCGATAAAAAAAAAAAAAAAAAAAAAAATCGAAGTAACTGAAGCCATAGAAGAAGTCAAGGTAGAAGTCGATGTAAGAAAAAATCGAAGTAACAGAAGCCATAGAAGAAGTCAAGGTAGAAGTCGATGAAAAAAAAAAAAAAAAAATCGAAGTAACAGAAGCCATAGAAGAAGTCAAGGTAGAAGTCGATAAAAAAAAAACTCAAAGTAACTGAAACCATAGAAGAAGTCAAGGTAGAAGTCGATAAAAAAGAAAAAAAAAAAAACTCGAAGTAACTGAAGCCATAGAAGAAGTCAAGGTAGAAGTCGATGAAAGAAAAAATCGAAGTAACAGAAGCCATAGAAGAAGTCAAGGTAGAAGTCGATGAAAAAAAAACTCGAAGTAACAGAAGCCACAGAAGAAGCTATGGTAGAAGTCGATGAAAGAAAAAATCGAAGTAACAGAAGCCATAGAAGAAGTCAAGGTAGAAGTCGATAAAAAAAAAAAGTCGAAGTAACAGAAGCCATAGAAGGCAAGGTAGAAGTCGATAAAAAATAAAAAAAAAGTCGAAGTAACTGAAGCCATAGAAGAAGTCAAGGTAGAAGTCGATGAAAGAAAAAATCGAAGTAACAGAAGCCATAGAAAAAGTCAAGGTAGAAGTCGATAAAAAAAAAATCGAAGTAACTGAAACCATAGAAGAAGTCAAGGTAGAAGTCGATAAAAAAGAAAAAAAAAAAAAAAAACTCGAAGTAACTGAAGCCATAGAAGAAGTCAAGGTAGAAGTCGATGAAAGAAAAAATCGAAGTAACAGAAGCCAAAGAAGAAGTCAAGGTAGAAGTCGACAAAAAAAAAAAAAAAAAATGAAGTAACAGAAGCCATAGAAGAAGTCAAGGTAGAAGTCGATTAAAAAAAAAAAAAAAAAAAAACTCGAAGTAACAGAAGCCATAGAAGAAGTCAAGGTAGAAGTCGATAAAAAAAATAAAAAAAAAAAATCGAAGTAACAGAAGCCATAGAAGAAGTCAAGGTAGAAGTCGATTAAAAAAAAACTCGAAGTAACTGAAGCCATAGAAGAAGTCAAGGTAGAAGTCGATGAAAGAAAAAAAAAAAAAAAAACTCGAAGTAACAGAAGCCATAGAAGAAGCCATGATAGAAGTCGATGAAAGAAAAAATCGAAGTAACTGAAACCATAGAAGAAGTCAAGATAAAAGTCGATAAAAAAAAAAAAAAAAAAATCGAAGTAACAGAAGCCATAGAAGAAGTCAAGGTAGAAGTCGATGAAAGAAAAAAGCGAAGAAACAGAAGCCATAGAAGAAGCCATGGTAGAAGTCGAAGAAAGAAAAAATCGAAGAAACAGAAGCCATAGAAGAATCCATGGTAGAAGTCGATGAAAGAAAAAATCGAAGAAAGAAAAAATCGAAGAAACAGAAGCCATAGAAGAAGCCATGGTAGAAGTCGATGAAATAAAAAATAGAAGAAAGAAAAAATCGAAGTAACAGAAGCCATAGAAGAAGTCAAGATAGAAGTCGATGAAAGAAAAAATCGAAGTAACAGAAGCCATAGAAGAAGTCAAGGTAGAAGTCGATGAAAGAAAAAATCGAATAAAGAAAAAATCGAAGAAACAGAAGCCATAGAAGAAGCCATGGAAGAAGTCGATGAAAGAAAAAATCGAAGTAACTGAAGCTACAGAAGAAGTCAAAGGTAGAAGTCGATGAAAGAAAAAATCGAAAAAACAGAAGCCATAGAGGAAGTCAAGGTAGAAGTCGATGAAAGAAAAAATTGAAGTAACTGAATCCATAGAAGAAGTCAAGATAAAAGTCAAAAAAAAAAAAAAAAAAAAAAAAAAATCGAAGTAACAGAAGCAATAGAAGAAGTCAAGGTAGAAGTCGATGAAAGAAAAAATCGAAGTAACAGAAGCCATAGAAGAAGTCAAGGTAGAAGTCGATAAAAAAAAAAAAACTCGAAGTAACTGAAGCCATAGAAGAAGTCAAGGTAGAAGACGATTAAAAAAAAAAAAAAAAACTCGAAGTAACTGAAGCCATAGAAGATGTCAAGGTAAAAGTCGATGAAAGAAAAAAAAAAAAACTCGAAGTAACTGAAGCCATAGAAGAAGTCAAGGTAGAAGTCGATGAAAGAAAAAATCGAAGTAACAGAAGCCATAGAAGAAGTCAAGGTAGAAGTCGATGAAAAAAAAACTCGAAGTAACAGAAGCCACAGAAGAAGCTATGGTAGAAGTCGATGAAAGAAAAAATCGAAGTAACAGAAGCCATAGAAGAAGTCAAGGTAGAAGTCGATAAAAAAAAAAAGTCGAAGTAACAGAAGCCATAGAAGGCAAGGTAGAAGTCGATAAAAAATAAAAAAAAAGTCGAAGTAACTGAAGCCATAGAAGAAGTCAAGGTAGATGTCGATGAAAGAAAAAATCGAAGTAACAGAAGCCATAGAAAAAGTCAAGGTAGAAGTCGATAAAAAAAAAATCGAAGTAACTGAAACCATAGAAGAAGTCAAGGTAGAAGTCGATAAAAAAGAAAAAAAAAAAAAAAAACTCGAAGTAACTGAAGCCATAGAAGAAGTCAAGGTAGAAGTCGATGAAAGAAAAAATCGAAGTAACAGAAGCCAAAGAAGAAGTCAAGGTAGAAGTCGACAAAAAAAAAAAAAAAAAATGAAGTAACAGAAGCCATAGAAGAAGTCAAGGTAGAAGTCGATTAAAAAAAAAAAAAAAAAAAAACTCGAAGTAACAGAAGCCATAGAAGAAGTCAAGGTAGAAGTCGATAAAAAAAATAAAAAAAAAAAATCGAAGTAACAGAAGCCATAGAAGAAGTCAAGGTAGAAGTCGATTAAAAAAAAAATCGAAGTAACTGAAGCCATAGAAGAAGTCAAGGTAGAAGTCGATGAAAGAAAAAAAAAAAAAAAAACTCGAAGTAACAGAAGCCATAGAAGAAGCCATGATAGAAGTCGATGAAAGAAAAAATCGAAGTAACTGAAACCATAGAAGAAGTCAAGATAAAAGTCGATAAAAAAAAAAAAAAAAAAATCGAAGTAACAGAAGCCATAGAAGAAGTCAAGGTAGAAGTCGATGAAAGAAAAAAGCGAAGAAACAGAAGCCATAGAAGAAGCCATGGTAGAAGTCGAAGAAAGAAAAAATCGAAGAAACAGAAGCCATAGAAGAATCCATGGTAGAAGTCGATGAAAGAAAAAATCGAAGAAAGAAAAAATCGAAGAAACAGAAGCCATAGAAGAAGCCATGGTAGAAGTCGATGAAATAAAAAATAGAAGAAAGAAAAAATCGAAGTAACAGAAGCCATAGAAGAAGTCAAGATAGAAGTCGATGAAAGAAAAAATCGAAGTAACAGAAGCCATAGAAGAAGTCAAGGTAGAAGTCGATGAAAGAAAAAATCGAATAAAGAAAAAATCGAAGAAACAGAAGCCATAGAAGAAGCCATGGAAGAAGTCGATGAAAGAAAAAATCGAAGTAACTGAAGCTACAGAAGAAGTCAAAGGTAGAAGTCGATGAAAGAAAAAATCGAAAAAACAGAAGCCATAGAGGAAGTCAAGGTAGAAGTCGATGAAAGAAAAAATTGAAGTAACTGAATCCATAGAAGAAGTCAAGATAAAAGTCAAAAAAAAAAAAAAAAAAAAAAAAAAAATCGAAGTAACAGAAGCAATAGAAGAAGTCAAGGTAGAAGTCGATGAAAGAAAAAATCGAAGTAACAGAAGCCATAGAAGAAGTCAAGGTAGAAGTCGATAAAAAAAAAAAAACTCGAAGTAACTGAAGCCATAGAAGAAGTCAAGGTAGAAGACGATTAAAAAAAAAAAAAAAAACTCGAAATAACTGAAGCCATAGAAGATGTCAAGGTAAAAGTCGATGAAAGAAAAAAATCGAAGTAACAGAAGCCATAGAAGATGTCAAGGTAGAAGTCGATGAAAGAAAAAATCGAAGTAACAGAAGCCATAGAAGAAGTCAAGGTAGAAGTCGATGAAAGAAAAAATCGAAGTAACAGAAGCCATAGAAGAAGTCAAGGTAGAAGTCGATGAAAGAAAAAATCGAAGTAACAGAAGCCATAGAAGAAGTCAAGGTAGAAGTCGATGAAAGAAAAAATCGAAGTAACAGAAGCCATAGAAGAAGTCAAGGTAGAAGTCGATGAAAGAAAAAATCGAAGTAACAGAAGCCATAGAAGAAGCCATGGTAGAAGTCGATGAAAGAAAAAATCGAAGAAAGAAAAAATCGATGAAACAGAAGCCATAGAAGAAGCCATGGAAGAAGTCGATGAAAGAAAAAATCGAAGTAACTGAAGCCATAGAAGAAGTCAAAGGTAGAAGTCGATAAAAAAAGAAAAAAAAAAAAAAACTCGAAGTAACAGAAGCCATAGAAGAAGTCAAGGTAGAAGTCGATAAAAAAAAAAAAAAAACTCGAAGTAACTGAAGCCATAGAAGAAGTCAAGGTAGAAGTCGATGAAATAAAAAATCGAAGTAACAGAAGCCATAGAAGAAGTCAAGGTAGAAGTCGATGAAAGAAAAAATCGAAGTAACAGAAGCCATAGAAGAAGCAATGGTAGAAGTCGATGAAAGAAAAAATCGAAGAAAGAAAAAATCGATGAAACAGAAGCCATAGAAGAAGCCATGGAAGAAGTCGATGAAAGAAAAAATCGAAGTAACTGAAGCCATAGAAGAAGTCAAAGGTAGAAGTCGATAAAAAAAGAAAAAAAAAAAAAAACTCGAAGTAACAGAAGCCATAGAAGAAGTCAAGGTAGAAGTCGATAAAAAAAAAAATCGAAGTAACTGAAACCATAGAAGAAGTCAAGGTAGAAGTCGATAAAAAAGAAAAAAAAAACTCGAAGTAACTGAAGCCATAGAAGAAGTCAAGGTAGAAGTCGATGAAAGAAAAAATCGAAGTAACAGAAGCCATAGAAGAAGTCAAGGTAGAAGTCGATGAAAAAAAAACTCGAAGTAACAGAAGCCATAGAAGAAGCTATGGTAGAAGTCGATGAAAGAAAAAATCGAAGTAACAGAAGCCATAGAAGAAGTCAAGGTAGAAGTCGATAAAAAAAAAAGTCGAAGTAACAGAAGCCATAGAAGGCAAGGTAGAAGTCGATAAAAAATAAAAAAAAAGTCGAAGTAACTGAAGCCATAGAAGAAGTCAAGGTAGAAGTCGATGAAAGAAAAAATCGAAGTAACTGAAACCATAGAAGAAGTCAAGGTAGAAGTCGATTAAAAAAAAAAAAAAAAAAAAACTCGAAGTAACAGAAGCCATAGAAGAAGTCAAGGTAGAAGTCGATAAAAAAAAAAAAAAAAAAAAATCGAAGTAACAGAAGCCATAGAAGAAGTCAAGGTAGAAGTCGATAAAAAAAAAAATCGAAGTAACTGAAGCCATAGAAGAAGTCAAGGTAGAAGTCGATGAAAGAAAAAAAAAAAAAAAAACTCGAAGTAACAGAAGCCATAGAAGAAGCCATGATAGAAGTCGATGAAAGAAAAAATCGAAGTAACTGAAACCATAGAAGAAGTCAAGATAAAAGTCGATAAAAAAAAAAAAAAAAAAATCGAAGTAACAGAAGCCATAGAAGAAGTCAAGGTAGAAGTCGATGAAAGAAAAAAGCGAAGAAACAGAAGCCATAGAAGAAGCCATGGTAGAAGTCGAAGAAAGAAAAAATCGAAGAAACAGAAGCCATAGAAGAATCCATGGTAGAAGTCGATGAAAGAAAAAATCGAAGAAAGAAAAAATCGAAGAAACAGAAGCCATAGAAGAAGCCATGGTAGAAGTCGATGAAATAAAAAATAGAAGAAAGAAAAAATCGAAGTAACAGAAGCCATAGAAGAAGTCAAGATAGAAGTCGATGAAAGAAAAAATCGAAGTAACAGAAGCCATAGAAGAAGTCAAGGTAGAAGTCGATGAAAGAAAAAATCGAATAAAGAAAAAATCGAAGAAACAGAAGCCATAGAAAAAGCCATGGAAGAAGTCGATGAAAGAAAAAATCGAAGTAACTGAAGCTACAGAAGAAGTCAAAGGTAGAAGTCGATGAAAGAAAAAATCGAAAAAACAGAAGCCATAGAGGAAGTCAAGGTAGAAGTCGATGAAAGAAAAAATTGAAGTAACTGAATCCATAGAAGAAGTCAAGATAAAAGTCAAAAAAAAAAAAAAAAAAAAAAAAAAAATCGAAGTAACAGAAGCAATAGAAGAAGTCAAGGTAGAAGTCGATGAAAGAAAAAATCGAAGTAACAGAAGCCATAGAAGAAGTCAAGGTAGAAGTCGATAAAAAAAAAAAAACTCGAAGTAACTGAAGCCATAGAAGAAGTCAAGGTAGAAGACGATTAAAAAAAAAAAAAAAAACTCGAAGTAACTGAAGCCATAGAAGATGTCAAGGTAAAAGTCGATGAAAGAAAAAAATCGAAGTAACAGAAGCCATAGAAGATGTCAAGGTAGAAGTCGATGAAAGAAAAAATCGAAGTAACAGAAGCCATAGAAGAAGTCAAGGTAGAAGTCGATGAAAGAAAAAATCGAAGTAACAGAAGCCATAGAAGAAGTCAAGGTAGAAGTCGATGAAAGAAAAAATCGAAGTAACAGAAGCCATAGAAGAAGTCAAGGTAGAAGTCGATGAAAGAAAAAATCGAAGTAACAGAAGCCATAGAAGAAGTCAAGGTAGAAGTCGATGAAAGAAAAAATCGAAGTAACAGAAGCCATAGAAGAAGCCATGGTAGAAGTCGATGAAAGAAAAAATCGAAGAAAGAAAAAATCGATGAAACAGAAGCCATAGAAGAAGCCATGGAAGAAGTCGATGAAAGAAAAAATCGAAGTAACTGAAGCCATAGAAGAAGTCAAAGGTAGAAGTCGATAAAAAAAGAAAAAAAAAAAAAAACTCGAAGTAACAGAAGCCATAGAAGAAGTCAAGGTAGAAGTCGATAAAAAAAAAAAAAAAACTCGAAGTAACTGAAGCCATAGAAGAAGTCAAGGTAGAAGTCGATGAAATAAAAAATCGAAGTAACAGAAGCCATAGAAGAAGTCAAGGTAGAAGTCGATGAAAGAAAAAATCGAAGTAACAGAAGCCATAGAAGAAGCCATGGTAGAAGTCGATGAAAGAAAAAATCGAAGAAAGAAAAAATCGATGAAACAGAAGCCATAGAAGAAGCCATGGAAGAAGTCGATGAAAGAAAAAATCGAAGTAACTGAAGCCATAGAAGAAGTCAAAGGTAGAAGTCGATAAAAAAAGAAAAAAAAAAAAAAACTCGAAGTAACAGAAGCCATAGAAGAAGTCAAGGTAGAAGTCGATAAAAAAAAAAATCGAAGTAACTGAAACCATAGAAGAAGTCAAGGTAGAAGTCGATAAAAAAGAAAAAAAAAACTCGAAGTAACTGAAGCCATAGAAGAAGTCAAGGTAGAAGTCGATGAAAGAAAAAATCGAAGTAACAGAAGCCATAGAAGAAGTCAAGGTAGAAGTCGATGAAAAAAAAACTCGAAGTAACAGAAGCCATAGAAGAAGCTATGGTAGAAGTCGATGAAAGAAAAAATCGAAGTAACAGAAGCCATAGAAGAAGTCAAGGTAGAAGTCGATAAAAAAAAAAGTCGAAGTAACAGAAGCCATAGAAGGCAAGGTAGAAGTCGATAAAAAATAAAAAAAAAGTCGAAGTAACTGAAGCCATAGAAGAAGTCAAGGTAGAAGTCGATGAAAGAAAAAATCGAAGTAACTGAAACCATAGAAGAAGTCAAGGTAGAAGTCGATAAAAAAAAAAAAAAAAAAAAAAAACTCGAAGTAACTGAAGCCATAGAAGAAGTCAAGGTAGAAGTCGATGAAAGAAAAAAAAAAAAAAAAACTCGAAGTAACAGAAGCCATAGAAGAAGCCATGATAGAAGTCGATGAAAGAAAAAATCGAAGTAACTGAAACCATAGAAGAAGTCAAGATAAAAGTCGATAAAAAAAAAAAAAAAAAAATCGAAGTAACAGAAGCCATAGAAGAAGTCAAGGTAGAAGTCGATGAAAGAAAAAAGCGAAGAAACAGAAGCCATAGAAGAAGCCATGGTAGAAGTCGAAGAAAGAAAAAATCGAAGAAACAGAAGCCATAGAAGAATCCATGGTAGAAGTCGATGAAAGAAAAAATCGAAGAAAGAAAAAATCGAAGAAACAGAAGCCATAGAAGAAGCCATGGTAGAAGTCGATGAAATAAAAAATAGAAGAAAGAAAAAATCGAAGTAACAGAAGCCATAGAAGAAGTCAAGATAGAAGTCGATGAAAGAAAAAATCGAAGTAACAGAAGCCATAGAAGAAGTCAAGGTAGAAGTCGATGAAAGAAAAAATCGAATAAAGAAAAAATCGAAGAAACAGAAGCCATAGAAAAAGCCATGGAAGAAGTCGATGAAAGAAAAAATCGAAGTAACTGAAGCTACAGAAGAAGTCAAAGGTAGAAGTCGATGAAAGAAAAAATCGAAAAAACAGAAGCCATAGAGGAAGTCAAGGTAGAAGTCGATGAAAGAAAAAATTGAAGTAACTGAATCCATAGAAGAAGTCAAGATAAAAGTCAAAAAAAAAAAAAAAAAAAAAAAAAAAATCGAAGTAACAGAAGCAATAGAAGAAGTCAAGGTAGAAGTCGATGAAAGAAAAAATCGAAGTAACAGAAGCCATAGAAGAAGTCAAGGTAGAAGTCGATAAAAAAAAAAAAACTCGAAGTAACTGAAGCCATAGAAGAAGTCAAGGTAGAAGACGATTAAAAAAAAAAAAAAAAACTCGAAGTAACTGAAGCCATAGAAGATGTCAAGGTAAAAGTCGATGAAAGAAAAAAATCGAAGTAACAGAAGCCATAGAAGATGTCAAGGTAGAAGTCGATGAAAGAAAAAATCGAAGTAACAGAAGCCATAGAAGAAGTCAAGGTAGAAGTCGATGAAAGAAAAAATCGAAGTAACAGAAGCCATAGAAGAAGTCAAGGTAGAAGTCGATGAAAGAAAAAATCGAAGTAACAGAAGCCATAGAAGAAGTCAAGGTAGAAGTCGATGAAAGAAAAAATCGAAGTAACAGAAGCCATAGAAGAAGTCAAGGTAGAAGTCGATGAAAGAAAAAATCGAAGTAACAGAAGCCATAGAAGAAGCCATGGTAGAAGTCGATGAAAGAAAAAATCGAAGAAAGAAAAAATCGATGAAACAGAAGCCATAGAAGAAGCCATGGAAGAAGTCGATGAAAGAAAAAATCGAAGTAACTGAAGCCATAGAAGAAGTCAAAGGTAGAAGTCGATAAAAAAAGAAAAAAAAAAAAAAACTCGAAGTAACAGAAGCCATAGAAGAAGTCAAGGTAGAAGTCGATAAAAAAAAAAAAAAAACTCGAAGTAACTGAAGCCATAGAAGAAGTCAAGGTAGAAGTCGATGAAATAAAAAATCGAAGTAACAGAAGCCATAGAAGAAGTCAAGGTAGAAGTCGATGAAAGAAAAAATCGAAGTAACAGAAGCCATAGAAGAAGCCATGGTAGAAGTCGATGAAAGAAAAAATCGAAGAAAGAAAAAATCGATGAAACAGAAGCCATAGAAGAAGCCATGGAAGAAGTCGATGAAAGAAAAAATCGAAGTAACTGAAGCCATAGAAGAAGTCAAAGGTAGAAGTCGATAAAAAAAGAAAAAAAAAAAAAAACTCGAAGTAACAGAAGCCATAGAAGAAGTCAAGGTAGAAGTCGATAAAAAAAAAAATCGAAGTAACTGAAACCATAGAAGAAGTCAAGGTAGAAGTCGATAAAAAAGAAAAAAAAAACTCGAAGTAACTGAAGCCATAGAAGAAGTCAAGGTAGAAGTCGATGAAAGAAAAAATCGAAGTAACAGAAGCCATAGAAGAAGTCAAGGTAGAAGTCGATGAAAAAAAAACTCGAAGTAACAGAAGCCATAGAAGAAGCTATGGTAGAAGTCGATGAAAGAAAAAATCGAAGTAACAGAAGCCATAGAAGAAGTCAAGGTAGAAGTCGATAAAAAAAAAAGTCGAAGTAACAGAAGCCATAGAAGGCAAGGTAGAAGTCGATAAAAAATAAAAAAAAAGTCGAAGTAACTGAAGCCATAGAAGAAGTCAAGGTAGAAGTCGATGAAAGAAAAAATCGAAGTAACTGAAACCATAGAAGAAGTCAAGGTAGAAGTCGATAAAAAAAAAAAAAAAAAAAAAAAACTCGAAGTAACTGAAGCCATAGAAGAAGTCAAGGTAGAAGTCGATGAAAGAAAAAATCGAAGTAACAGAAGCCATAGAAGAAGCTATGGTAGAAGTCGATGAAAGAAAAAATCGAAATAACAGAAGCCATAGAAGAAGCCATGGTAGAAGTCGATGAAAGAAAAAATCGAAGTAACAGAAGCCATAGAAGAAGTCAAGGTAGAAGTCGATGAAAGAAAAAATCGAAGTAACAGAAGCCATAGAAGAAGTCAAGGTAGAAGTCGATGAAAGAAAAAATCGAAGTAACAGAAGCCATAGAAGAAGTCAAGGTAGAAGTCGATGAAAGAAAAAATCGAAGTAACAGAAGCCATAGAAGAAGTCAAGGTAGAAGTCGATGAAAGAAAAAATCGAAGTAACAGAAGCCATAGAAGAAGTCAAGGTAGAAGTCGATGAAAGAAAAAATCGAAGTAACAGAAGCCATAGAAGAAGCCATGGTAGAAGTCGATGAAAGAAAAAATCGAAGAAAGAAAAAATCGATGAAACAGAAGCCATAGAAGAAGCTATGGAAGAAGTCGATGAAAGAAAAAATCGAAGTAACTGAAGCCATAGAAGAAGTCAAAGGTAGAAGTCGATAAAAAAAGAAAAAAAAAAAAAAACTCGAAGTAACAGAAGCCATAGAAGAAGCCATGGTAGAAGTCGATGAAAGAAAAAATCGAAGAAAGAAAAAATCGATGAAACAGAAGCCATAGAAGAAGCCATGGAAGAAGTCGATGAAAGAAAAAATCGAAGTAACTGAAGCCATAGAAGAAGTCAAAGGTGTAAGTCGATAAAAAAAGAAAAAAAAAAAAAAACTCGAAGTAACAGAAGCCATAGAAGAAGTCAAGGTAGAAGTCGATAAAAAAAAAAAAAAAACTCGAAGTAACTGAAGCCATAGAAGAAGTCAAGGTAGAAGTCGATGAAATAAAAAATCGAAGTAACAGAAGCCATAGAAGAAGTCAAGGTAGAAGTCGATGAAAGAAAAAATCGAAGTAACAGAAGCCATAGAAGAAGCCATGGTAGAAGTCGATGAAAGAAAAAATCGAAGAAAGAAAAAATCGATGAAACAGAAGCCATAGAAGAAGCCATGGAAGAAGTCGATGAAAGAAAAAATCGAAGTAACTGAAGCCATAGAAGAAGTCAAAGGTAGAAGTCGATAAAAAAAGAAAAAAAAAAAAAAACTCGAAGTAACAGAAGCCATAGAAGAAGTCAAGGTAGAAGTCGATAAAAAAAAAAATCGAAGTAACTGAAACCATAGAAGAAGTCAAGGTAGAAGTCGATAAAAAAGAAAAAAAAAACTCGAAGTAACTGAAGCCATAGAAGAAGTCAAGGTAGAAGTCGATGAAAGAAAAAATCGAAGTAACAGAAGCCATAGAAGAAGTCAAGGTAGAAGTCGATGAAAAAAAAACTCGAAGTAACAGAAGCCATAGAAGAAGCTATGGTAGAAGTCGATGAAAGAAAAAATCGAAGTAACAGAAGCCATAGAAGAAGTCAAGGTAGAAGTCGATAAAAAAAAAAGTCGAAGTAACAGAAGCCATAGAAGGCAAGGTAGAAGTCGATAAAAAATAAAAAAAAAGTCGAAGTAACTGAAGCCATAGAAGAAGTCAAGGTAGAAGTCGATGAAAGAAAAAATCGAAGTAACTGAAACCATAGAAGAAGTCAAGGTAGAAGTCGATAAAAAAAAAAAAAAAAAAAAAAAACTCGAAGTAACTGAAGCCATAGAAGAAGTCAAGGTAGAAGTCGATGAAAGAAAAAATCGAAGTAACAGAAGCCATAGAAGAAGCTATGGTAGAAGTCGATGAAAGAAAAAATCGAAATAACAGAAGCCATAGAAGAAGCCATGGTAGAAGTCGATGAAAGAAAAAATCGAAGTAACAGAAGCCATAGAAGAAGTCAAGGTAGAAGTCGATGAAAGAAAAAATCGAAGTAACAGAAGCCATAGAAGAAGTCAAGGTAGAAGTCGATGAAAGAAAAAATCGAAGTAACAGAAGCCATAGAAGAAGTCAAGGTAGAAGTCGATGAAAGAAAAAATCGAAGTAACAGAAGCCATAGAAGAAGTCAAGGTAGAAGTCGATGAAAGAAAAAATCGAAGTAACAGAAGCCATAGAAGAAGTCAAGGTAGAAGTCGATGAAAGAAAAAATCGAAGTAACAGAAGCCATAGAAGAAGCCATGGTAGAAGTCGATGAAAGAAAAAATCGAAGAAAGAAAAAATCGATGAAACAGAAGCCATAGAAGAAGCTATGGAAGAAGTCGATGAAAGAAAAAATCGAAGTAACTGAAGCCATAGAAGAAGTCAAAGGTAGAAGTCGATAAAAAAAGAAAAGAAAAAAAAAACTCGAAGTAACAGAAGCCATAGAAGAAGTCAAGGTAGAAGTCGATAAAAAAAAAAAAAAAAAAAAAACTCGAAGTAACTGAAGCCATAGAAGAAGTCAAGGTAGAAGTCGATGAAATAAAAAATCGAAGTAACAGAAGCCATAGAAGAAGTCAAGGTAGAAGTCGAGAAAAAAAAAAAAAAATCGAAGTAACTGAAGCCATAGAAGAAGTCAAGGTAGAAGTCGATGAAAGAAAAAATCAAAGTAACAGAAGCCATAGAAGAATTCAAAGATAGAAGTCGAAAGAAAAAATCAAAGTAACTGAAACCATAGAAGAAGTCAAGGTAGAAGTCGATGAAAGAAAAAAATCGAAGTAACAGAAGCCATAGAAGAAGTCAAGGTAGAAGTCGAAAAAAAAAAAAAAAAAAAAAAACTCGAAGTAACAGAAGCCATAGAAGAAGCCATGATAGAAGTCGATGAAAGA
>CM065132.1:30255000-30260000 GCA_033026305.1 Cirrhinus molitorella | reverse complement strand
AAAAAAACTCGAAGTAACAGAAGCCATAGAAGAAGCCATGATAGAAGTCGATGAAAGAAAAAATCGAAGTAACTGAAACCATAGAAGAAGTCAAGATAAAAGTCGATAAAAAAAAAAAAAAAAAAATCGAAGTAACAGAAGCCATAGAAGAAGTCAAGGTAGAAGTCGATGAAAGAAAAAAGCGAAGAAACAGAAGCCATAGAAGAAGCCATGGTAGAAGTCGAAGAAAGAAAAAATCGAAGAAACAGAAGCCATAGAAGAATCCATGGTAGAAGTCGATGAAAGAAAAAATCGAAGAAAGAAAAAATCGAAGAAACAGAAGCCATAGAAGAAGCCATGGTAGAAGTCGATGAAATAAAAAATAGAAGAAAGAAAAAATCGAAGTAACAGAAGCCATAGAAGAAGTCAAGATAGAAGTCGATGAAAGAAAAAATCGAAGTAACAGAAGCCATAGAAGAAGTCAAGGTAGAAGTCGATGAAAGAAAAAATCGAATAAAGAAAAAATCGAAGAAACAGAAGCCATAGAAAAAGCCATGGAAGAAGTCGATGAAAGAAAAAATCGAAGTAACTGAAGCTACAGAAGAAGTCAAAGGTAGAAGTCGATGAAAGAAAAAATCGAAAAAACAGAAGCCATAGAGGAAGTCAAGGTAGAAGTCGATGAAAGAAAAAATTGAAGTAACTGAATCCATAGAAGAAGTCAAGATAAAAGTCAAAAAAAAAAAAAAAAAAAAAAAAAAATCGAAGTAACAGAAGCAATAGAAGAAGTCAAGGTAGAAGTCGATGAAAGAAAAAATCGAAGTAACAGAAGCCATAGAAGAAGTCAAGGTAGAAGTCGATAAAAAAAAAAAAACTCGAAGTAACTGAAGCCATAGAAGAAGTCAAGGTAGAAGACGATTAAAAAAAAAAAAAAAAACTCGAAGTAACTGAAGCCATAGAAGATGTCAAGGTAAAAGTCGATGAAAGAAAAAAATCGAAGTAACAGAAGCCATAGAAGATGTCAAGGTAGAAGTCGATGAAAGAAAAAATCGAAGTAACAGAAGCCATAGAAGAAGTCAAGGTAGAAGTCGATGAAAGAAAAAATCGAAGTAACAGAAGCCATAGAAGAAGTCAAGGTAGAAGTCGATGAAAGAAAAAATCGAAGTAACAGAAGCCATAGAAGAAGTCAAGGTAGAAGTCGATGAAAGAAAAAATCGAAGTAACAGAAGCCATAGAAGAAGTCAAGGTAGAAGTCGATGAAAGAAAAAATCGAAGTAACAGAAGCCATAGAAGAAGCCATGGTAGAAGTCGATGAAAGAAAAAATCGAAGAAAGAAAAAATCGATGAAACAGAAGCCATAGAAGAAGCCATGGAAGAAGTCGATGAAAGAAAAAATCGAAGTAACTGAAGCCATAGAAGAAGTCAAAGGTAGAAGTCGATAAAAAAAGAAAAAAAAAAAAAAACTCGAAGTAACAGAAGCCATAGAAGAAGTCAAGGTAGAAGTCGATAAAAAAAAAAAAAAAACTCGAAGTAACTGAAGCCATAGAAGAAGTCAAGGTAGAAGTCGATGAAATAAAAAATCGAAGTAACAGAAGCCATAGAAGAAGTCAAGGTAGAAGTCGATGAAAGAAAAAATCGAAGTAACAGAAGCCATAGAAGAAGCCATGGTAGAAGTCGATGAAAGAAAAAATCGAAGAAAGAAAAAATCGATGAAACAGAAGCCATAGAAGAAGCCATGGAAGAAGTCGATGAAAGAAAAAATCGAAGTAACTGAAGCCATAGAAGAAGTCAAAGGTAGAAGTCGATAAAAAAAGAAAAAAAAAAAAAAACTCGAAGTAACAGAAGCCATAGAAGAAGTCAAGGTAGAAGTCGATAAAAAAAAAAATCGAAGTAACTGAAACCATAGAAGAAGTCAAGGTAGAAGTCGATAAAAAAGAAAAAAAAAACTCGAAGTAACTGAAGCCATAGAAGAAGTCAAGGTAGAAGTCGATGAAAGAAAAAATCGAAGTAACAGAAGCCATAGAAGAAGTCAAGGTAGAAGTCGATGAAAAAAAAACTCGAAGTAACAGAAGCCATAGAAGAAGCTATGGTAGAAGTCGATGAAAGAAAAAATCGAAGTAACAGAAGCCATAGAAGAAGTCAAGGTAGAAGTCGATAAAAAAAAAAGTCGAAGTAACAGAAGCCATAGAAGGCAAGTTAGAAGTCGATAAAAAATAAAAAAAAAGTCGAAGTAACTGAAGCCATAGAAGAAGTCAAGGTAGAAGTCGATGAAAGAAAAAATCGAAGTAACTGAAACCATAGAAGAAGTCAAGGTAGAAGTCGATAAAAAAAAAAAAAAAAAAAAAAAACTCGAAGTAACTGAAGCCATAGAAGAAGTCAAGGTAGAAGTCGATGAAAGAAAAAATCGAAGTAACAGAAGCCATAGAAGAAGCTATGGTAGAAGTCGATGAAAGAAAAAATCGAAATAACAGAAGCCATAGAAGAAGCCATGGTAGAAGTCGATGAAAGAAAAAATCGAAGTAACAGAAGCCATAGAAGAAGTCAAGGTAGAAGTCGATGAAAGAAAAAATCGAAGTAACAGAAGCCATAGAAGAAGTCAAGGTAGAAGTCGATGAAAGAAAAAATCGAAGTAACAGAAGCCATAGAAGAAGTCAAGGTAGAAGTCGATGAAAGAAAAAATCGAAGTAACAGAAGCCATAGAAGAAGTCAAGGTAGAAGTCGATGAAAGAAAAAATCGAAGTAACAGAAGCCATAGAAGAAGTCAAGGTAGAAGTCGATGAAAGAAAAAATCGAAGTAACAGAAGCCATAGAAGAAGCCATGGTAGAAGTCGATGAAAGAAAAAATCGAAGAAAGAAAAAATCGATGAAACAGAAGCCATAGAAGAAGCTATGGAAGAAGTCGATGAAAGAAAAAATCGAAGTAACTGAAGCCATAGAAGAAGTCAAAGGTAGAAGTCGATAAAAAAAGAAAAAAAAAAAAAAAACTCGAAGTAACAGAAGCCATAGAAGAAGCCATGGTAGAAGTCGATGAAAGAAAAAATCGAAGAAAGAAAAAATCGATGAAACAGAAGCCATAGAAGAAGCCATGGAAGAAGTCGATGAAAGAAAAAATCGAAGTAACTGAAGCCATAGAAGAAGTCAAAGGTAGAAGTCGATAAAAAAAGAAAAAAAAAAAAAAACTCGAAGTAACAGAAGCCATAGAAGAAGTCAAGGTAGAAGTCGATAAAAAAAAAAAAAAAACTCGAAGTAACTGAAGCCATAGAAGAAGTCAAGGTAGAAGTCGATGAAATAAAAAATCGAAGTAACAGAAGCCATAGAAGAAGTCAAGGTAGAAGTCGATGAAAGAAAAAATCGAAGTAACAGAAGCCATAGAAGAAGCCATGGTAGAAGTCGATGAAAGAAAAAATCGAAGAAAGAAAAAATCGATGAAACAGAAGCCATAGAAGAAGCCATGGAAGAAGTCGATGAAAGAAAAAATCGAAGTAACTGAAGCCATAGAAGAAGTCAAAGGTAGAAGTCGATAAAAAAAGAAAAAAAAAAAAAAACTCGAAGTAACAGAAGCCATAGAAGAAGTCAAGGTAGAAGTCGATAAAAAAAAAAATCGAAGTAACTGAAACCATAGAAGAAGTCAAGGTAGAAGTCGATAAAAAAGAAAAAAAAAACTCGAAGTAACTGAAGCCATAGAAGAAGTCAAGGTAGAAGTCGATGAAAGAAAAAATCGAAGTAACAGAAGCCATAGAAGAAGTCAAGGTAGAAGTCGATGAAAAAAAAACTCGAAGTAACAGAAGCCATAGAAGAAGCTATGGTAGAAGTCGATGAAAGAAAAAATCGAAGTAACAGAAGCCATAGAAGAAGTCAAGGTAGAAGTCGATAAAAAAAAAAGTCGAAGTAACAGAAGCCATAGAAGGCAAGGTAGAAGTCGATAAAAAATAAAAAAAAAGTCGAAGTAACTGAAGCCATAGAAGAAGTCAAGGTAGAAGTCGATGAAAGAAAAAATCGAAGTAACTGAAACCATAGAAGAAGTCAAGGTAGAAGTCGATAAAAAAAAAAAAAAAAAAAAAAAACTCGAAGTAACTGAAGCCATAGAAGAAGTCAAGGTAGAAGTCGATGAAAGAAAAAATCGAAGTAACAGAAGCCATAGAAGAAGCTATGGTAGAAGTCGATGAAAGAAAAAATCGAAATAACAGAAGCCATAGAAGAAGCCATGGTAGAAGTCGATGAAAGAAAAAATCGAAGTAACAGAAGCCATAGAAGAAGTCAAGGTAGAAGTCGATGAAAGAAAAAATCGAAGTAACAGAAGCCATAGAAGAAGTCAAGGTAGAAGTCGATGAAAGAAAAAATCGAAGTAACAGAAGCCATAGAAGAAGTCAAGGTAGAAGTCGATGAAAGAAAAAATCGAAGTAACAGAAGCCATAGAAGAAGTCAAGGTAGAAGTCGATGAAAGAAAAAATCGAAGTAACAGAAGCCATAGAAGAAGTCAAGGTAGAAGTCGATGAAAGAAAAAATCGAAGTAACAGAAGCCATAGAAGAAGCCATGGTAGAAGTCGATGAAAGAAAAAATCGAAGAAAGAAAAAATCGATGAAACAGAAGCCATAGAAGAAGCTATGGAAGAAGTCGATGAAAGAAAAAATCGAAGTAACTGAAGCCATAGAAGAAGTCAAAGGTACAAGTCGATAAAAAAAGAAAAAAAAAAAAAAACTCGAAGTAACAGAAGCCATAGAAGAAGTCAAGGTAGAAGTCGATAAAAAAAAAAAAAAAAAAAAAACTCGAAGTAACTGAAGCCATAGAAGAAGTCAAGGTAGAAGTCGATGAAATAAAAAATCGAAGTAACAGAAGCCATAGAAGAAGTCAAGGTAGAAGTCGATAAAAAAAAAAAAAAATCGAAGTAACTGAAGCCATAGAAGAAGTCAAGGTAGAAGTCGATGAAAGAAAAAATCAAAGTAACAGAAGCCATAGAAGAATTCAAAGATAGAAGTCGAAAGAAAAAATCAAAGTAACTGAAACCATAGAAGAAGTCAAGGTA
>CM065132.1:30245000-30247500 GCA_033026305.1 Cirrhinus molitorella | reverse complement strand
AAAAAAAAAAAAACTCGAAGTAACTGAAGCCATAGAAGAAGTCAAGGTAGAAGTCGATGAAATAAAAAATCGAAGTAACAGAAGCCATAGAAGAAGTCAAGGTAGAAGTCGATGAAAGAAAAAATCGAAGTAACAGAAGCCATAGAAGAAGCCATGGTAGAAGTCGATGAAAGAAAAAATCGAAGAAAGAAAAAATCGATGAAACAGAAGCCATAGAAGAAGCCATGGAAGAAGTCGATGAAAGAAAAAATCGAAGTAACTGAAGCCATAGAAGAAGTCAAAGGTAGAAGTCGATAAAAAAAGAAAAAAAAAAAAAAACTCGAAGTAACAGAAGCCATAGAAGAAGTCAAGGTAGAAGTCGATAAAAAAAAAAATCGAAGTAACTGAAACCATAGAAGAAGTCAAGGTAGAAGTCGATAAAAAAGAAAAAAAAAACTCGAAGTAACTGAAGCCATAGAAGAAGTCAAGGTAGAAGTCGATGAAAGAAAAAATCGAAGTAACAGAAGCCATAGAAGAAGTCAAGGTAGAAGTCGATGAAAAAAAAACTCGAAGTAACAGAAGCCATAGAAGAAGCTATGGTAGAAGTCGAATAAAGAAAAAATCGAAGTAACAGAAGCCATAGAAGAAGTCAAGGTAGAAGTCGATAAAAAAAAAAGTCGAAGTAACAGAAGCCATAGAAGGCAAGGTAGAAGTCGATAAAAAATAAAAAAAAAGTCGAAGTAACTGAAGCCATAGAAGAAGTCAAGGTAGAAGTCGATGAAAGAAAAAATCGAAGTAACTGAAACCATAGAAGAAGTCAAGGTAGAAGTCGATAAAAAAAAAAAAAAAAAAAAAAAACTCGAAGTAACTGAAGCCATAGAAGAAGTCAAGGTAGAAGTCGATGAAAGAAAAAATCGAAGTAACAGAAGCCATAGAAGAAGCTATGGTAGAAGTCGATGAAAGAAAAAATCGAAATAACAGAAGCCATAGAAGAAGCCATGGTAGAAGTCGATGAAAGAAAAAATCGAAGTAACAGAAGCCATAGAAGAAGTCAAGGTAGAAGTCGATGAAAGAAAAAATCGAAGTAACAGAAGCCATAGAAGAAGTCAAGGTAGAAGTCGATGAAAGAAAAAATCGAAGTAACAGAAGCCATAGAAGAAGTCAAGGTAGAAGTCGATGAAAGAAAAAATCGAAGTAACAGAAGCCATAGAAGAAGTCAAGGTAGAAGTCGATGAAAGAAAAAATCGAAGTAACAGAAGCCATAGAAGAAGTCAAGGTAGAAGTCGATGAAAGAAAAAATCGAAGTAACAGAAGCCATAGAAGAAGCCATGGTAGAAGTCGATGAAAGAAAAAATCGAAGAAAGAAAAAATCGATGAAACAGAAGCCATAGAAGAAGCTATGGAAGAAGTCGATGAAAGAAAAAATCGAAGTAACTGAAGCCATAGAAGAAGTCAAAGGTAGAAGTCGATAAAAAAAGAAAAAAAAAAAAAAAACTCGAAGTAACAGAAGCCATAGAAGAAGTCAAGGTAGAAGTCGATAAAAAAAAAAAAAAAAAAAAAACTCGAAGTAACTGAAGCCATAGAAGAAGTCAAGGTAGAAGTCGATGAAATAAAAAATCGAAGTAACAGAAGCCATAGAAGAAGTCAAGGTAGAAGTCGATAAAAAAAAAAAAAAATCGAAGTAACTGAAGCCATAGAAGAAGTCAAGGTAGAAGTCGATGAAAGAAAAAATCAAAGTAACAGAAGCCATAGAAGAATTCAAAGATAGAAGTCGAAAGAAAAAATCAAAGTAACTGAAACCATAGAAGAAGTCAAGGTAGAAGTCGATGAAAGAAAAAAATCGAAGTAACAGAAGCCATAGAAGAAGTCAAGGTAGAAGTCGAAAAAAAAAAAAAAAAAAAAAAACTCGAAGTAACAGAAGCCATAGAAGAAGCCATGATAGAAGTCGATGAAAGAAAAAATCAAAATAACAGAAGCCATAGAGGAAGTCAAGGTAGAAGTCGATGAAAGAAAAAATCGAAGTAACTGAAACCATAGAAGAAGTCAAGATAAAAGTCGATAAAAAAAAAAAAAAAAAAACTCGAAGTAACAGAAGCCATAGAAGAAGTCAAGGTAGAAGTCGATGAAAGAAAAAATCGAAATAACAGAAGCCATAGAAGAAGTCAAGGTAGAAGTCGATGAAAGAAAAAATCGAAGTAACAGAAGCCATAGAAGAAGCCATGGTAGAAGTCGATGAAAGAAAAAATCGAAGAAAGAAAAAATCGATGAAACAGAAGCCATAGAAGAAGCCATGGAAGAAGTCGATGAAAGAAAAAATCGAAGTAACAGAAGCCATAGAAGAAGTCAAGGTAGAAGTCGATAAAAAAAAAAAAAAAAAAACTCGAAGTAACAGAAGCCATAGAAGAAGTCAAGGTAGAAGTCGATGAAAGAAAAAAGCGAAGAAACAGAAGCCATAGAAGAAGCCATGGTAGAAGTCGAAGAAAGAAAAAATCGAAGAAACAGAAGCCATAGAAGAAGCCAT
>CM065132.1:30227500-30240000 GCA_033026305.1 Cirrhinus molitorella | reverse complement strand
AAATCAAAATAACAGAAGCCATAGAGGAAGTCAAGGTAGAAGTCGATGAAAGAAAAAATCGAAGTAACTGAAACCATAGAAGAAGTCAAGATAAAAGTCGATAAAAAAAAAAAAAAAAAAAAAACTCGAAGTAACAGAAGCCATAGAAGAAGTCAAGGTAGAAGTCGATGAAAGAAAAAATCGAAATAACAGGAGCCATAGAAGAAGTCAAGGTAGA
This sequence comes from Cirrhinus molitorella, assembly GCA_033026305.1. Lineage (NCBI taxonomy): Eukaryota > Metazoa > Chordata > Actinopteri > Cypriniformes > Cyprinidae > Cirrhinus > Cirrhinus molitorella. Next base: position 30,239,783 of record CM065132.1, on the reverse strand, counting down.
AGTCGATGAAAGAAAAAATCGAAGTAACAGAAGCCATAGAAGAAGTCAAGGTAGAAGTCGATGAAAGAAAAAAGCGAAGAAACAGAAGCCATAGAAGAAGCCATGGTAGAAGTCGAAGAAAGAAAAAATCGAAGAAACAGAAGCCATAGAAGAAGCCATGGTAGAAGTCGATGAAAGAAAAAATCGAAGAAAGAAAAAATCGAAGAAACAGAAGCCATAGAAGAAGCCATGGTAGAAGTCGATGAAATAAAAAATAGAAGAAAGAAAAAATCGAAGAAACAGAAGCCATAGAAGAAGCCATGGAAGAAGTCGATGAAAGAAAAAATCGAAGTAACTGAAGCCACAGAAGAAGTCAAAGGTAGAAGTCGATGAAAGAAAAAATCGAAAAAACAGAAGCCATAGAGGAAGTCAAGGTAGAAGTCGATGAAAGAAAAAATTGAAGTAACTGAATCCATAGAAGAAGTCAAGATAACAGTCGAAAAAAAAAAAAAAAAAAAAAAAAATCGAAGTAACAGAAGCAATAGAAGAAGTCAAGGTAGAAGTCGATGAAAGAAAAAATCGAAGTAACAGAAGCCATAGAAGAAGTCAAGGTAGAAGTCGATAAAAAAAAAAAAACTCGAAGTAACTGAAGCCATAGAAGAAGTCAAGGTAGAAGACGATTAAAAAAAAAAAAAAAAACTCGAAGTAACTGAAGCCATAGAAGATGTCAAGGTAAAAGTCGATGAAAGAAAAAAATCGAAGTAACAGAAGCCATAGAAGAAGTTAAGGTAGAAGTCGATTAAAAAAAAAAAAAAAAAAAACTCGAAGTAACTGAAGCCATAGAAGATTTCAAGGTAAAAGTCGATGAAAGAAAAAAATCGAAGTAACAGAAGACATAGAAGAAGTCAAGGTAGAAGTCGATGAAAGAAAAAATCGAAGTAACAGAAGCCATAGAAGAAGTCAAGGTAGAAGTCGATTAAAAAAAAAAAAAAAAAAAAAAAACTCGAAGTAACTGAAGCCATAGAAGAAGTCAAAGATAGAAGTCGAAAGAAAAAATCAAAGTAACTGAAACCATAGAAGAAGTCAAGGTAGAAGTCGATGAAAGAAAAAATCGAAGTAACAGAAGCCATAGAAGAAGTCAAGGTAGAAGTAGATAAAAAAAGAAAAAAAAAAAAAAAAACTTGAAGTAACTGAAGCCATAGAAGAAGTCAAGGTAGAAGTCGATGAAAGAAAAAATCGAAGTAACAGAAGCCATAGAAGAAGTCAAGGTAGAAGTCGATAAAAAAAAAAAAAAAAAAAAAACTCGAAGTAACTGAAGCCATAGAAGAAGTCAAGGTAGAAGTCGATGAAATAAAAAATCGAAGTAACAGAAGCCATAGAAGAAGTCAAGGTAGAAGTCGATAAAAAAAAAAAAAAAAAAAAATCGAAGTAACAGAAGCCATAGAAGAAGTCAAGGTAGAAGTCGATAAAAAAAAAAATCGAAGTAACTGAAACCATAGAAGAAGTCAAGGTAGAAGTCGATAAAAAAGAAAAAAAAAACTCGAAGTAACTGAAGCCACAGAAGAAGTCAAGGTAGAAGTCGATGAAAGAAAAAATCGAAGTAACAGAAGCCATAGAAGAAGTCAAGGTAGAAGTCGATGAAAGAAAAAATCGAAGTGACTGAAACCATAGAAGAAGTCAAGGTAGAAGTCGATAAAAAAAAAAAAAAAAAAAAAAAAAAACTCGAAGTAATTGAAGCCATAGAAGAAGTCAAGGTAGAAGTCGATGAAAGAAAAAATCGAAGTAACAGAAGCCATAGAAGAAGCTATGGTAGAAGTCGATGAAAGAAAAAATCGAAATAACAGAAGCCATAGAAGAAGCCATGGTAGAAGTCGATGAAAGAAAAAATCGAAGTAACAGAAGCCATAGAAGAAGTCAAGGTAGAAGTCGATGAAAGAAAAAATCGAAGTAACAGAAGCCATAGAAGATGTCAAGGTAAAAGTCGATGAAAGAAAAAAATCGAAGTAACAGAAGCCATAGAAGAAGTTAAGGTAGAAGTCGATAAAAAAAAAAAAAAAAAAAAAACTCGAAGTAACTGAAGCCATAGAAGATGTCAAGGTAAAAGTCGATGAAAGAAAAAAATCGAAGTAACAGAAGACATAGAAGAAGTCAAGGTAGAAGTCGATGAAAGAAAAAATCGAAGTAACAGAAGCCATAGAAGAAGTCAAGGTAGAAGTCGATAAAAAAAAAAAAAAAAAAAAAACTCGAAGTAACTGAAGCCATAAAAGAAGTCAAGGTAGAAGTCGATGAAAGAAAAAATCGAAGTAACAGAAGCCATAGAAGAAGTCAAGGTAGAAGTCGATGAAAGAAAAAATCGAAGTAACAGAAGCCATAGAAGAAGTCAAGGTAGAAGTAGATAAAAAAAGAAAAAAAAAAAAAAAAAACTTGAAGTAACTGAAGCCATAGAAGAAGTCAAGGTAGAAGTCGATGAAAGAAAAAATCGAAGTAACAGAAGCCATAGAAGAAGTCAAGGTAGAAGTCGATGAAAGAAAAAAGCGAAGAAACAGAAGCCATAGAAGAAGCCTTCTTTTATTTCGATTTTTTCTTTCATCGACTTCTACCATAGCTTCTTCTATGGCTTCTGTTACTTCGATTTTTTCCATGGTAGAAGTCGATGAAAGAAAAAATCGAAGAAAGAAAAAATCGAAGAAACAGAAGCCATAGAAGAAGCCATGGTAGAAGTCGATGAAATAAAAAATAGAAGAAAGAAAAAATCGAAGTAACAGAAGCCATAGAAGAAGTCAAGATAGAAGTCGATGAAAGAAAAAATCGAAGTAACAGAAGCCATAGAAGAAGTCAAGGTAGAAGTCGATGAAAGAAAAAATCGAATAAAGAAAAAATCGAAGAAACAGAAGCCATAGAAGAAGCCATGGAAGAAGTCGATGAAAGAAAAAATCGAAGTAACTGAAGCCACAGAAGAAGTCAAAGGTAGAAGTCGATGAAAGAAAAAATCGAAAAAACAGAAGCCATAGAGGAAGTCAAGGTAGAAGTCGATGAAAGAAAAAATTGAAGTAACTGAATCCATAGAAGAAGTCAAGATAAAAGTCGAAAAAAAAAAAAAAAAAAAAAAATCGAAGTAACAGAAGCCATAGAAGAAGTCAAGGTAGAAGTCGATAAAAAAAAAAAAAAAAAAAAAACTCGAAGTAACTGAAGCCATAGAAGAAGTCAAGGTAGAAGTCGATGAAATAAAAAATCGAAGTAACAGAAGCCATAGAAGAAGTCAAGGTAGAAGTCGATAAAAAAAAAAAAAAAAAAAAATCGAAGTAACAGAAGCCATAGAAGAAGTCAAGGTAGAAGTCGATGAAAGAAAAAATCGAAGTAACAGAAGCCATAGAAGAAGTCAAGGTAGAAGTCGATGAAAGAAAAAATCGAAGTAACAGAAGCCATAGAAGAAGTCAAGGTAGAAGTAGATAAAAAAAGAAAAAAAAAAAAAAAAAACTTGAAGTAACTGAAGCCATAGAAGAAGTCAAGGTAGAAGTCGATGAAAGAAAAAATCGAAGTAACAGAAGCCATAGAAGAAGTCAAGGTAGAAGTCGATGAAAGAAAAAAGCGAAGAAACAGAAGCCATAGAAGAAGCCTTCTTTTATTTCGATTTTTTCTTTCATCGACTTCTACCATAGCTTCTTCTATGGCTTCTGTTACTTCGATTTTTTCCATGGTAGAAGTCGATGAAAGAAAAAATCGAAGAAAGAAAAAATCGAAGAAACAGAAGCCATAGAAGAAGCCATGGTAGAAGTCGATGAAATAAAAAATAGAAGAAAGAAAAAATCGAAGTAACAGAAGCCATAGAAGAAGTCAAGATAGAAGTCGATGAAAGAAAAAATCGAAGTAACAGAAGCCATAGAAGAAGTCAAGGTAGAAGTCGATGAAAGAAAAAATCGAATAAAGAAAAAATCGAAGAAACAGAAGCCATAGAAGAAGCCATGGAAGAAGTCGATGAAAGAAAAAATCGAAGTAACTGAAGCCACAGAAGAAGTCAAAGGTAGAAGTCGATGAAAGAAAAAATCGAAAAAACAGAAGCCATAGAGGAAGTCAAGGTAGAAGTCGATGAAAGAAAAAATTGAAGTAACTGAATCCATAGAAGAAGCCATGGTAGAAGTCGATGAAAGAAAAAATCGAAGTAACAGAAGCCATAGAAGAAGTCAAGGTAGAAGTCGATGAAAGAAAAAATCGAAGTAACAGAAGCCATAGAAGATGTCAAGGTAAAAGTCGATGAAAGAAAAAAATCGAAGTAACAGAAGCCATAGAAGAAGTTAAGGTAGAAGTCGATAAAAAAAAAAAAAAAAAAAAAAACTCGAAGTAACTGAAGCCATAGAAGATGTCAAGGTAAAAGTCGATGAAAGAAAAAAATCGAAGTAACAGAAGACATAGAAGAAGTCAAGGTAGAAGTCGATGAAAGAAAAAATCGAAGTAACAGAAGCCATAGAAGAAGTCAAGGTAGAAGTCGATAAAAAAAAAAAAAAAAAAAAACTCGAAGTAACTGAAGCCATAAAAGAAGTCAAGGTAGAAGTCGATGAAAGAAAAAATCGAAGTAACAGAAGCCATAGAAGAAGTCAAGGTAGAAGTCGATGAAAGAAAAAATCGAAGTAACAGAAGCCATAGAAGAAGTCAAGGTAGAAGTAGATAAAAAAAGAAAAAAAAAAAAAAAAAACTTGAAGTAACTGAAGCCATAGAAGAAGTCAAGGTAGAAGTCGATGAAAGAAAAAATCGAAGTAACAGAAGCCATAGAAGAAGTCAAGGTAGAAGTCGATGAAAGAAAAAAGCGAAGAAACAGAAGCCATAGAAGAAGCCTTCTTTTATTTCGATTTTTTCTTTCATCGACTTCTACCATAGCTTCTTCTATGGCTTCTGTTACTTCGATTTTTTCCATGGTAGAAGTCGATGAAAGAAAAAATCGAAGAAAGAAAAAATCGAAGAAACAGAAGCCATAGAAGAAGCCATGGTAGAAGTCGATGAAATAAAAAATAGAAGAAAGAAAAAATCGAAGTAACAGAAGCCATAGAAGAAGTCAAGATAGAAGTCGATGAAAGAAAAAATCGAAGTAACAGAAGCCATAGAAGAAGTCAAGGTAGAAGTCGATGAAAGAAAAAATCGAATAAAGAAAAAATCGAAGAAACAGAAGCCATAGAAGAAGCCATGGAAGAAGTCGATGAAAGAAAAAATCGAAGTAACTGAAGCCACAGAAGAAGTCAAAGGTAGAAGTCGATGAAAGAAAAAATCGAAAAAACAGAAGCCATAGAGGAAGTCAAGGTAGAAGTCGATGAAAGAAAAAATTGAAGTAACTGAATCCATAGAAGAAGTCAAGATAAAAGTCGAAAAAAAAAAAAAAAAAAAAAATCGAAGTAACAGAAGCCATAGAAGAAGTCAAGGTAGAAGTCGATAAAAAAAAAAAAAAAAAAAAAACTCGAAGTAACTGAAGCCATAGAAGAAGTCAAGGTAGAAGTCGATGAAATAAAAAATCGAAGTAACAGAAGCCATAGAAGAAGTCAAGGTAGAAGTCGATAAAAAAAAAAAAAAAAAAAAAATCGAAGTAACAGAAGCCATAGAAGAAGTCAAGGTAGAAGTCGATGAAAGAAAAAATCGAAGTAACAGAAGCCATAGAAGAAGTCAAGGTAGAAGTCGATGAAAGAAAAAATCGAAGTAACAGAAGCCATAGAAGAAGTCAAGGTAGAAGTAGATAAAAAAAGAAAAAAAAAAAAAAAAAACTTGAAGTAACTGAAGCCATAGAAGAAGTCAAGGTAGAAGTCGATGAAAGAAAAAATCGAAGTAACAGAAGCCATAGAAGAAGTCAAGGTAGAAGTCGATGAAAGAAAAAAGCGAAGAAACAGAAGCCATAGAAGAAGCCTTCTTTTATTTCGATTTTTTCTTTCATCGACTTCTACCATAGCTTCTTCTATGGCTTCTGTTACTTCGATTTTTTCCATGGTAGAAGTCGATGAAAGAAAAAATCGAAGAAAGAAAAAATCGAAGAAACAGAAGCCATAGAAGAAGCCATGGTAGAAGTCGATGAAATAAAAAATAGAAGAAAGAAAAAATCGAAGTAACAGAAGCCATAGAAGAAGTCAAGATAGAAGTCGATGAAAGAAAAAATCGAAGTAACAGAAGCCATAGAAGAAGTCAAGGTAGAAGTCGATGAAAGAAAAAATCGAATAAAGAAAAAATCGAAGAAACAGAAGCCATAGAAGAAGCCATGGAAGAAGTCGATGAAAGAAAAAATCGAAGTAACTGAAGCCACAGAAGAAGTCAAAGGTAGAAGTCGATGAAAGAAAAAATCGAAAAAACAGAAGCCATAGAGGAAGTCAAGGTAGAAGTCGATGAAAGAAAAAATTGAAGTAACTGAATCCATAGAAGAAGTCAAGATAAAAGTCGAAAAAAAAAAAAAAAAAAAAAAATCGAAGTAACAGAAGCCATAGAAGAAGTCAAGGTAGAAGTCGATAAAAAAAAAAAAAAAAAAAAAAACTCGAAGTAACTGAAGCCATAGAAGAAGTCAAGGTAGAAGTCGATGAAATAAAAAATCGAAGTAACAGAAGCCATAGAAGAAGTCAAGGTAGAAGTCGATAAAAAAAAAAAAAAAAAAAAATCGAAGTAACAGAAGCCATAGAAGAAGTCAAGGTAGAAGTCGATAAAAAAAAAAAAAAAAAAAAACTCGAAGTAACTGAAGCCATAGAAGATGTCAAGGTAAAAGTCGATGAAAGAAAAAAATCGAAGTAACAGAAGACATAGAAGAAGTCAAGGTAGAAGTCGATGAAAGAAAAAATCGAAGTAACAGAAGCCATAGAAGAAGTCAAGGTAGAAGTCGATAAAAAAAAAAAAAAAAAAAAACTCGAAGTAACTGAAGCCATAAAAGAAGTCAAGGTAGAAGTCGATGAAAGAAAAAATCGAAGTAACAGAAGCCATAGAAGAAGTCAAGGTAGAAGTCGATGAAAGAAAAAATCGAAGTAACAGAAGCCATAGAAGAAGTCAAGGTAGAAGTAGATAAAAAAAGAAAAAAAAAAAAAAAAACTTGAAGTAACTGAAGCCATAGAAGAAGTCAAGGTAGAAGTCGATGAAAGAAAAAATCGAAGTAACAGAAGCCATAGAAGAAGTCAAGGTAGAAGTCGATGAAAGAAAAAAGCGAAGAAACAGAAGCCATAGAAGAAGCCTTCTTTTATTTCGATTTTTTCTTTCATCGACTTCTACCATAGCTTCTTCTATGGCTTCTGTTACTTCGATTTTTTCCATGGTAGAAGTCGATGAAAGAAAAAATCGAAGAAAGAAAAAATCGAAGAAACAGAAGCCATAGAAGAAGCCATGGAAGAAGTCGATGAAAGAAAAAATCGAAGTAACTGAAGCCACAGAAGAAGTCAAAGGTAGAAGTCGATGAAAGAAAAAATCGAAAAAACAGAAGCCATAGAGGAAGTCAAGGTAGAAGTCGATGAAAGAAAAAATTGAAGTAACTGAATCCATAGAAGAAGTCAAGATAAAAGTCGAAAAAAAAAAAAAAAAAAAAAAAATAGAAGTAACAGAAGCCATAGAAGAAGTCAAGGTAGAAGTCGATAAAAAAAAAAAAAAAAAAAAAAACTCGAAGTAACTGAAGCCATAGAAGAAGTCAAGGTAGAAGTCGATGAAATAAAAAATCGAAGTAACAGAAGCCATAGAAGAAGTCAAGGTAGAAGTCGATAAAAAAAAAAAAAAAAAAAAATCGAAGTAACAGAAGCCATAGAAGAAGTCAAGGTAGAAGTCGATAAAAAAAAAAATCGAAGTAACTGAAACCATAGAAGAAGTCAAGGTAGAAGTCGATAAAAAAGAAAAAAAAAACTCGAAGTAACTGAAGCTATGGTAGAAGTCGATGAAAGAAAAAATCGAAGTAACAGAAGCCATAGAAGAAGTCAAGGTAGAAGTCGATAAAAAAAAAAAGTCGAAGTAACAGAAGCCATAGAAGGCAAGGTAGAAGTCGATAAAAAATAAAAAAAAAGTCGAAGTAACTGAAGCCATAGAAGAAGTCAAGGTAGAAGTCGATGAAAGAAAAAATCGAAGTAACTGAAACCATAGAAGAAGTCAAGGTAGAAGTCGATAAAAAAAAAAAAAAAAAAAAAAAAAAACTCGAAGTAACAGAAGCCATAGAAGAAGCCATGATAGAAGTCGATGAAAGAAAAAATCAAAATAACAGAAGCCATAGAGGAAGTCAAGGTAGAAGTCGATGAAAGAAAAAATCGAAGTAACTGAAACCATAGAAGAAGTCAAGATAAAAGTCGATAAAAAAAAAAAAAAAAAAAACTCGAAGTAACAGAAGCCATAGAAGAAGTCAAGGTAGAAGTCGATGAAAGAAAAAATCGAAATAACAGAAGCCATAGAAGAAGTCAAGGTAGAAGTCGATGAAAGAAAAAATCGAAGTAACAGAAGCCATAGAAGAAGCCATGGTAGAAGTCGATGAAAGAAAAAATCGAAGAAAGAAAAAATCGATGAAACAGAAGCCATAGAAGAAGCCATGGAAGAAGTCGATGAAAGAAAAAATCGAAGTAACAGAAGCCATAGAAGAAGTCAAGGTAGAAGTCGATAAAAAAAAAAAAAAAAAAACTCGAAGTAACAGAAGCCATAGAAGAAGTCAAGGTAGAAGTCGATGAAAGAAAAAAGCGAAGAAACAGAAGCCATAGAAGAAGCCATGGTAGAAGTCGAAGAAAGAAAAAATCGAAGAAACAGAAGCCATAGAAGAAGCCATGGTAGAAGTCGATGAAAGAAAAAATCGAAGAAAGAAAAAATCGAAGAAACAGAAGCCATAGAAGAAGCCATGGTAGAAGTCGATGAAATAAAAAATAGAAGAAAGAAAAAATCGAAGAAACAGAAGCCATAGAAGAAGCCATGGAAGAAGTCGATGAAAGAAAAAATCGAAGTAACTGAAGCCACAGAAGAAGTCAAAGGTAGAAGTCGATGAAAGAAAAAATCGAAAAAACAGAAGCCATAGAGGAAGTCAAGGTAGAAGTCGATGAAAGAAAAAATTGAAGTAACTGAATCCATAGAAGAAGTCAAGATAAAAGTCGAAAAAAAAAAAAAAAAAAAAAAAAATCGAAGTAACAGAAGCAATAGAAGAAGTCAAGGTAGAAGTCGATGAAAGAAAAAATCGAAGTAACAGAAGCCATAGAAGAAGTCAAGGTAGAAGTCGATAAAAAAAAAAAAAACTCGAAGTAACTGAAGCCATAGAAGAAGTCAAGGTAGAAGACGATTAAAAAAAAAAAAAAAAACTCGAAGTAACTGAAGCCATAGAAGATGTCAAGGTAAAAGTCGATGAAAGAAAAAAATCGAAGTAACAGAAGCCATAGAAGAAGTTAAGGTAGAAGTCGATTAAAAAAAAAAAAAAAAAAAACTCGAAGTAACTGAAGCCATAGAAGATTTCAAGGTAAAAGTCGATGAAAGAAAAAAATCGAAGTAACAGAAGACATAGAAGAAGTCAAGGTAGAAGTCGATGAAAGAAAAAATCGAAGTAACAGAAGCCATAGAAGAAGTCAAGGTAGAAGTCGATTAAAAAAAAAAAAAAAAAAAAAAAACTCGAAGTAACTGAAGCCATAGAAGAAGTCAAAGATAGAAGTCGAAAGAAAAAATCAAAGTAACTGAAACCATAGAAGAAGTCAAGGTAGAAGTCGATGAAAGAAAAAATCGAAGTAACAGAAGCCATAGAAGAAGTCAAGGTAGAAGTAGATAAAAAAAGAAAAAAAAAAAAAAAAACTTGAAGTAACTGAAGCCATAGAAGAAGTCAAGGTAGAAGTCGATGAAAGAAAAAATCGAAGTAACAGAAGCCATAGAAGAAGTCAAGGTAGAAGTCGATAAAAAAAAAAAAAAAAAAAAAACTTGAAGTAACTGAAGCCATAGAAGAAGTCAAGGTAGAAGTCGATGAAATAAAAAATCGAAGTAACAGAAGCCATAGAAGAAGTCAAGGTAGAAGTCGATAAAAAAAAAAAAAAAAAAAAATCGAAGTAACAGAAGCCATAGAAGAAGTCAAGGTAGAAGTCGATAAAAAAAAAAATCGAAGTAACTGAAACCATAGAAGAAGTCAAGGTAGAAGTCGATAAAAAAGAAAAAAAAAACTCGAAGTAACAGAAGCCATAGAAGAAGTCAAGGTAGAAGTCGATAAAAAAAAAAATCGAAGTAACAGAAGCCATAGAAGAAGCTATGGTAGAAGTCGATGAAAGAAAAAATCGAAATAACAGAAGCCATAGAAGAAGCCATGGTAGAAGTCGATGAAAGAAAAAATCGAAGTAACAGAAGCCATAGAAGAAGTCAAGGTAGAAGTCGATGAAAGAAAAAATCGAAGTAACAGAAGCCATAGAAGATGTCAAGGTAAAAGTCGATGAAAGAAAAAAATCGAAGTAACAGAAGCCATAGAAGAAGTTAAGGTAGAAGTCGATAAAAAAAAAAAAAAAAAAAAACTCGAAGTAACTGAAGCCATAGAAGATGTCAAGGTAAAAGTCGATGAAAGAAAAAAATCGAAGTAACTGAAACCATAGAAGAAGTCAAGGTAGAAGTCGATAAAAAAAAAAAAAAAAAAAAGAAAACTCGAAGTAACTGAAGCCATAGAAGAAGTCAAGGTAGAAGTCGATGAAAGAAAAAATCGAAGTAACAGAAGCCATAGAAGAAGCTATGGTAGAAGTCGATGAAAGAAAAAATCGAAATAACAGAAGCCATAGAAGAAGCCATGGTAGAAGTCGATGAAAGAAAAAATCGAAGTAACAGAAGCCATAGAAGAAGTCAAGGTAGAAGTCGATGAAAGAAAAAATCGAAGTAACAGAAGCCATAGAAGATGTCAAGGTAGAAGTCGATGAAAGAAAAAATCGAAGTAACAGAAGCCATAGAAGATGTCAAGGTAGAAGTCGATGAAAGAAAAAATCGAAGTAACAGAAGCCATAGAAGAAGTCAAGGTAGAAGTCGATGAAAGAAAAAATCGAAGTAACAGAAGCCATAGAAGAAGTCAAGGTAGAAGTCAATGAAAGAAAAAATCGAAGTAACAGAAGCCATAGAAGAAGCCATGGTAGAAGTCGATGAAAGAAAAAATCGAAGAAAGAAAAAATCGATGAAACAGAAGCCATAGAAGAAGCCATGGAAGAAGTCGATGAAAGAAAAAATCGAAGTAACTGAAGCCATAGAAGAAGTCAAAGGTAGAAGTCGATAAAAAAAGAAAAAAAAAAAAAAACTCGAAGTAACAGAAGCCATAGAAGAAGTCAAGATAGAAGTCGATAAAAAAAAAAAAAAAAAAAAAACTCGAAGTAACTGAAGCCATAGAAGAAGTCAAGGTAGAAGTCGATGAAATAAAAAATCGAAGTAACAGAAGCCATAGAAGAAGTCAAGGTAGAAGTCGATAAAAAAAAAAAAAAAAAAAAAAATCGAAGTAACTGAAGCCATAGAAGAAGTCAAGGTAGAAGTCGATGAAAGAAAAAATCGAAGTAACAGAAGCCATAGAAGAATTCAAAGATAGAAGTCGAAAGAAAAAATCAAAGTAACTGAAACCATAGAAGAAGTCAAGGTAGAAGTCGATGAAAGAAAATAATCGAAGTAACAGAAGCCATAGAAGAAGTCAAGGTAGAAGTCGAAAAAAAAAAAAAAAAAAAAAAACTCGAAGTAACAGAAGCCATAGAAGAAGCCATGATAGAAGTCGATGAAAGAAAAAATCGAAGTAACAGAAGCCATAGAAGAAGTCAAGGTAGAAGTCGATAAAAAAAAAAAAAAAAAAACTCGAAGTAACAGAAGCCATAGAAGAAGTCAAGGTAGAAGTCGATGAAAGAAAAAATCAAAATAACAGAAGCCATAGAGGAAGTCAAGGTAGAAGTCGATGAAAGAAAAAATCGAAGTAACTGAAACCATAGAAGAAGTCAAGATAAAAGTCGATAAAAAAAAAAAAAAAAAAAAACTCGAAGTAACAGAAGCCATAGAAGAAGTCAAGGTAGAAGTCGATGAAAGAAAAAATCGAAATAACAGGAGCCATAGAAGAAGTCAAGGTAGAAGTCGATGAAAGAAAAAATCGAAGTAACAGAAGCCATAGAAGAAGTCAAGGTAGAAGTCGATGAAAGAAAAAAGCGAAGAAACAGAAGCCATAGAAGAAGCCATGGTAGAAGTCGAAGAAAGAAAAAATCGAAGAAACAGAAGCCATAGAAGAAGCCATGGTAGAAGTCGATGAAAGAAAAAATCGAAGAAAGAAAAAATCGAAGAAACAGAAGCCATAGAAGAAGCCATGGTAGAAGTCGATGAAATAAAAAATAGAAGAAAGAAAAAATCGAAGAAACAGAAGCCATAGAAGAAG